>JAAGKR010008200.1:27500-32480 GCA_011419295.1 Clarias macrocephalus
GAGCGCTTTTCACAATTGTTACAAAGCAGCTTTACATTAGAATGAAGACGATGAAAATACAGAAAACTTAGGAAAGGAAGAATAATAATGATTTCATTGGCTGACTTTAGAGCCAAGCTATAAGATTGTAACTAGACTGTAATAATAATAAGAGCAGTGTTGATGTAATGCACAGAGAAAGTCTAAGTAAAGCTAATGTCAGCAGTCATCAAAACACCTTCATGGAGAAAAACATTCCCTGTAAGAAACCCAGGCTTAGCTGGGAGGGCCAGTTCTCACCGGACGCGTTACAGCTACAATCCATAGCCTTGTTAATTAATAATAGTGATTACACAAGAGAGTGATTAGACACTTACATGAGAGAACACAACGTTACTGACTGCAGCTATGAACCATACCGCTGTTACAGGACGTAGAATACTCATAAATCACTGATGGAGTTAAGTTACTGATTGTGACTTGTGAATTATTTGGTTACAAATCTAACGTGACAGAGGGAGATATCTTTGTACCAAACATTATGAATAGCGCTATATATTGCATTTGTGGCCAGCGCCACTTTTCAGATATACGTTTATACTACTTAGTTAATACAAGTCAAATAGAACATGCTAATAGCTAGTTTTGTATGATATGAGTACAGTGCTGCTTGAATGTTTGTAAACCTTCCAGACATGGTTGTCCACTTGCAGCACTCAGCCAGATTAGAGAGGTTGGATGGACATCTAGCATGTACCACCCATTTTAGTTCTAGCCACATTCTGATTGTATTGAGGCCCGGACTTTGACTAGGCCAATCCATATTATAAACCTTCTTTCTTTAAAGCCATTCCTCGGTGGTTTTGCTTGAATGCTTTGGGTCGTTGTCTTGTTGTACCACTCATTTTGGCCCCAACTTTGGCCCATTTCTGGCTCAGCAAAAAAGGAGCCGCAGACCTTTACATTTCCACCACCATGCAGGTTCAGACAAGGTTCTTTTCTTGGAATTCAGAGTATCAGCAGTCAACATAGGTTGTTTTACTCATTGTATTTTCTTCAGATGTTTGATGGCCATATAATGCACTAATTAAGATTTTGGGTTTTCTTTTCAGTGCATTGCTTATGTCTTGCAGGTACTCAGAAGATGCCCATTGAAACACCTGCTGAAGTTTGAGGTTTACATTGGAATATAGCCAGCAATGTAAGTACATGAACCTCCCACAAAATTCAAGCTTAACAAAGTAAGTATTCTTATGTGGTTTAGTTCGATAGATTAAGATGAAAGTACACAGTTGTACAGTCTGTACCTTTAATTGGCAGGCTTGTACTAAAAAAAGTTTTTCAGTATTACCTGAGAGATAAAAGTTTGCATAAAAGTGCTTGTGTTGTACTTTTTCTATGTGTTGTAAAATGCATGTCTTCATAAATCAGCAGGACCTAGTAAACCCCAATTTTGTCAGGGGGTACTTTTAGGAGGGGGCGGGAAAGTCCTTATATACCACTAAAATATCATGTTGTCATATTTTGAGTTCTGTTGTGTGTAAAGAAAATTCTGAGCCATATACAGTGGAACCTAGGATTGCGAGTAACGTGGTTTACGAGTGTTCCGCAAACCGAGCAAAGATTTAAAATTTTTTTTTTTTATTCGGAAACCGAGCAAGTATTAGTTTACGAGCGCTGATTATCATGCTTCACACATGCGACTCTTATTTTGACACCAAACGTCACTCTCTCACCTTACCCCCCCTCCCCCTCCGGATTTGGTTTAAGAGAGTTTCGGAATACGAGCCCACTTCCGGAACGAATTATGCTCGTAATCCAAGGTTCCACTGTACTTTTTTCGGCAGATTTATCAGAATTTTTTTTTATAGTATTATCATCTCTGTAATGCATTTGGAAAGGTGGGTCCCCTTAAACCACCACCCTACTGGTTACAAAGTCCTTATAAATCACAAAAAACATTTAGGTATGTGTGTAGGTGGTTGCACCTTGCTGTCAGAGTAGATGACATCATCTCCCGCGTAACTGTTGTACAACAGGTGGAAATCTTCCTCATCTGCGTCGTCGTCTAGATCCTCCAGCCAACCACAGCTCAGCTCTTTGGTCTCCGGGGCGACAGGCTCAGCCTCCGCCACCACCACCGGGACAGGTGATACAGTCACTTGAGCCTAATGAGGAAAAAAAAAAAACACACAATTTTTTATATATATATATATATATATATATATATACACACACTTAAACACTTCCCTGAAGTTCCCGAGGTTTAAAATGTAGAACGTTAGATTGTACCTTCGTTTGCTCTGAGCATTTCTCTGACTTTTCCGCAGGGGGCGCTGTGGAGTCAGTGTCCAACTTCTGCTTTTTTACCGCTAAAAAAAACAGACAAATTGTTAGCATGAAATTATATTAAGAATCTTCCTTCTTTTTAATAATAAATAAATATAATATCTACAGGTCGTCCCCGACTTATTAACATTTGAGTTACAAATTTCTGCAGATACAAACAGACCGCGGTTCTACAAACATTCGTAGAGACGAACAAATCACGGAAGTATCTCACGTGTTTTGTACAAACAATACACACTGCAGTGCACCAGATACCTGTATTAAAAATTATGTAAAATATTCTCAGTGCGTAAGTGAATTTATAAATTATCTAAAGTCCTGTATATTGTATGTGTGACAGAGTTCACAGTCCAATACAGTGAAAAACAGCTCGGAGACAAAATGGCATCCGGGAATCCCGTATGAGATTTAGAGGCTCAGAGACAACACTGTTAGATTTGACATGTGAGATTTATTTCCTTAGGCGTAGTTACAGTATTTTGGCCACATGATGGCAGTGTGGAGAAAGGAGACAGATTTATTTAAGTGGATTGGTATGCTTTACATTGAATATTCGTGTCAAAAGCGTATATGACTCACTTTGTCAGACTTAAAAACAAATCCGACTTACTAACGTGCTCCTGTTCATAAGTCAGAGACAACCTGTAATTATAAAAAGTCTTAGATGGAGAGAAATGAGACAGAAAGGAGTGAAACCTGTATCTGTATCCACAGCAATACTGGGTTTCGGTTTCTCAGGAGTTACAGCGGTCTGTACCGAGCGCACCTGAAACACACACACACACATTATATAAAAACATGCATGCTGATTACACAACACACCCGTAAGATCCGATTTGATGGGTTTTGGAAAACGTTAGAAGAAAAGAGAACAACGTCAGATCAGAGCCGTGGTGATGCGGGAGTTCCTCGGCCGACTCGTCCTACCTGTGAGATGGGGGGTCTGTTCATAGTCTTGCGGGCTCGGTGTACTTTGGGTGGAGGACCGGATGTGGACGGGGGAGACGGAGACACCGGCGTCTTGCTGCCAGGGCCGCTGACACTCATCTTTGCGCGACCGAAAACAGAAGACGGGGACGATGGAGGGAGTGACTTTGCCGCGTGACCTGGTGAAGAGACAGCATTAGCGCTACACTGGAGCGTGTTGGCTAATAAAACTGGAACTCAGATTAGTTTTGAATCACAAACTCGACGCAAGCTGAGCCCAGCTTTACCTGCGAGGCTTTTCCCAGGTGTGGCCACTTTCTCAACGCTGGGTTTGTCTTTGGGCGATGCGCTCGGCTCCGTTAGCGCTGCAGTTTATAAAGATGAGTCAAGGGTCATTAGATTTTATTTTAAAGGAGCGTATATATGTAGATTTTATATGCATAAAATAGTAGATATTATATTTAAAATATATAGATTTAAACTGAAGAAAATGTGCTTACCTCCGAGCTCGCCATGCCCCGGACTACAAACAGATACATCCTGAATAAAACACAAAAGCACAGTTATACTAGCCAGCTAATACTACGTTCAGCAACAATTACTATAGGAGCATGGAGTAGGTGTATGAAAGAGACTACGGAGTAGGGGTACGGAGTAGAATACGGAGTAAGGGTACGGAGTAGAATACGGAGTAAGGGTACGGAGTAGAATACGGAGTAAGGGTACGGAGTAGAATACGGAGTAAGGGTACGGAGTAGAGTACGGAGTAGGGTACGGAGTAGAGTATGGAGTAGGGGTACGGAGTAGAGTATGGAGTAGGGTATGGAGTAGGGGTACGGAGTAGAGTATGGAGTAGGGGTACGGAGTAGAGTATGGAGTAAGGGTACGGATTAGAGTATGGAGTAAGGGTACGGATTAGAGTATGGAGTAAGGGTACGGAGTAGAGTATGGAGTAAGGGTACGGAGTAGAGTATGGAGTAAGGGTACGGAGTAGAGTATGGAGTAAGGGTACGGAGTAGAGTACGGAGTAAAGTATGGAGTAGAGTATAGAGTAGAGTGTAGAGTAGAGTATGGAATAGGGGTACAGAGTAGAGTGTGGAGTAGAGTATAGAGTAGAGTGTGGAGTAGAGTGTGGAGTAGAGGTACGGAGTAGAGTATGGAGTAGGGATACGGAGTAGGGATACGGAGTAGGGATACAGAGTAGAGTGTGAAGTAGGGGTACGGAGAAAGGTATGGAGTAGGGGTATGGAGTAAGGGTACGGAGTAGAGTGTGGAGTAGAGTATGGAGTAGGGGTACAGAGTAGAGTGTGGAGTAGGGGTACGAAGTAGAGTATGGAGTAAGGGTACGGAGTAGGGGTACGGAGTAGAGTGTGTAGGGGTACGGAGTAGGGGTACGGAGTAGAGTGTGTAGGGGTACAGAGTAGGGGTATGGAGTAGGGGTATGGAGTAGGGGTACGGAGTAGAGTATGAGGTACGGGTACGGAGTAGAGTGTGGAGTAGAGTATGGAGTAGGGGTACGGAGTAGAGTATGGAGTAGAGTATGGAGTAGGGGTACGGAGTAGAGTATGGAGTAGAGTATGGAGTAGGGGTACGGAGTAGAGGGTGGAGTAGGGGTACGGAGTAGAGGGTGGAGTAGGGGTACGGAGTAGAGTGTGGAGTAGGGGTACGGAGTAGAGTGTGGAGTAGGGGTACGGAGTAGAGTGTGGAGTAGGGGTACGGAGTAGA
>JAAGKR010008201.1:0-32464 GCA_011419295.1 Clarias macrocephalus
GGCGTATATGAGCGAGCCGGAGGAGAACGCGCGAGTTTGACCTCGAGAGGCCACTCGGCTCAGCCGCACAGCTGTCGCCGGTCGTGACGGCGTCTCGGTTTACCGCCAAACCGTCAAAACTGCGACGGGCTTTTAGAGAAACGCTCTTGAAATTGGAGATGCAGATGGTGTATAGAAGCCATTAAATATTGCAATTTTTGTGAAACATCACTAGTTGTAATCGTGGCGTGATGCGTGCATGGCGATGTGTAGGCCGCCGGTCTCGTCCAACAGCATGGGTGTGTTCAGTGTGCTCGGTTTGTGTAATGATTGAAAGTGAGTAATGTTTTCATGAGCACAGCTCCATATTACAGGCAGATGGGCGTGTGGGGTTTTTTTTTTTTTTTTTTTTTTTGCAAGCTCCTTTTGTGCCGATGAATATCACTCTGAAATGATATGTTTTTGCATTTAAGTTTTATTATTTTTGTTATACACTGGTTGCATGTTCTGACACACACACACACAATCAGTTGTTGTGATGTTTGAGGCTAAAATGCATCGTCAGTGTTTAATGAAGTGATTTATTTTTGTTTTTTTGGAAGAAGCAGCTGCATGGTGGTAATTTCGTACTTTTACTTTCTGCCCTTAACATTCTTTTCCAATTCTTTTTCCCCCCTTGTTTCTTCTTCTCGGTCAGGCTGTGTGTACGGGACACGTGTGTGATGAGTGGGCTCGTTACATCTTGTTGAAACTCTCAGTACTGTCAGGAATGAGAAGCTTTTGTATGAGTGCATGAGTTCGTTCAGGCCTGCCTCGCTGTTCACCCAGAGCTTACCTTCTCAATTCTAAATTCTCATGCGCGCACACACACACACACACACACACACACACACACACACACACACACACACACACACACACACACACACACACACACAAATATATATGTGTCTGAAGCCCATCTGGCCCTGCCATCCTGCTCCCGCTAATCTTTCTGGCGAATCTTTTGTTCCCACATGTGCGTCCCAGGCCTTTGTCTACAGCTTCTGTTCTCCTTCTCCAGCTCGCGCCTTCACACTCGGCGTCTCTAACTAGGAGTCCTGCCGCTCGAAGTCTTATTCAGTCCCTTATGCTAATTATCATGCTTTAATGTGTCTAAACGACTTGCGCATACACATGTACATGTTCTTGTTTAAGACTGTTGCACTAATGAAAAGTGTGTGTGTGTGTGTGTGTGTGTGTATAAAAAAGCATGTTTCTAAAATCATGATGCTTATAGAGTCACTATACAGGTCGAATCGACACCTGGGTATCGTGATAATATTGTGTATACAGAACCAGTCAAAAGTTTGAACACACCTTCTTAATGGTTTTTATTTTTGTTTACAGTGTTGTATATTAAAACTAAAGACATTGAAATTATGACATATGGCCATATGAAATTATCTGTTCCAACAAAAACATATTAAATAACCCAGAATTCATTTTTTATATTTTTTATTTTTCCACTGTACCCACCGTTTGCTTTGGTGACGGCTTTGCACACACTTGGAGTTCTCCCAGTCAACCTCACGAGGTCGTCACCTGGAATGATTTTTCCACAATCTGAAGGAGTTCTGCATTGCTGAGTGTTTGTTGGTTGCCGTTCCGTCAACTCTCCAATCCAACTCTTGGCTTTATTTAGATCAGGTGATTTGTGGAGACCAGGTCCTCTGATGCAGCGCTCCATCACTCTCAGTCTTGGACTAGTAGCTCTTACATAACCCAGAGCGTTGTCCTGTTGGGAGACACATGATGATGGTGCAAACCAGATGGCACGGCATGTCTATGCTGAATGCTGTGGTAGCCATCCTGGTTAAGTGTGCACTCAATTTTGACTAAGGCCTCAACAGTGTTACTAGTAAATCTCCCCACAAGATCACACCTCCTGCTCTACAGTGGGAAGCGCACATTCAGCAACCGTCTGTCCACGTCTAAGAAAGACATGCGGGACGTCGCAAATTTGGCCTCGTTTTGAGATGATTGTGGTATGTGTTATATTGTCCTAGCGCTTAACCCTGCCTGCAGGAATCAGGAAGCTGCCTACAACAGGAGCCGTCGACTTGGCTCACTGCCAGCGTGGATTACCCTGCATATTGTCTTTAATGCAACTACAGCTGGATAAAAGCAGCCATTGTTTACAGATTTGTCTCCTAGACGTCATGTCCGGTGTGTAACTTCTGCCTGTAGTCATCTCTCGATCGGCAGCACATGCAGACCAGACGCTGTCTTTCTAGGGGGGATACTGGCTGTGTGTGTGTGGCATGACTCAGCAATAATTATCTTTCCTGCTTTTCTACACACTGTATTCCTAGTGTGTAACACTGTGTGTGTGTGTGTGTGTGTGTGTGTGTGTGTGTGTGTGTGTGTGTGTGTGTGTGTGTGTGTTTTAAAGTGAACAAAACCACCAAGCTGTACAGGACTGGCGCTGAACTCGCCTGCTCTTGCTAATCCCGTCCTTCTCTCTCTCTCTCTCTCTCTCTCTCTCCCCTCTCCATCTCCTCCTGCCCGAGTGTGTGATATGCTCGCTAATTATCATATGAAGGAAACAGCAGGAGATCCTCGGCTCTCTCGCCCCTCCTCCATCGTCCGCTCGCGCATTCCTGCTGTCCATTCAGACAGTGAATGAAGCTGCGAGAGACGGCGCTTCACACGTCCCTCCGTCTCAACACCGTGAAGATGATTTTTATTTTTTTCACACACCATTAAATAAAGAATCCGATCATGAAATCCCGACTCCGTACAGAGCGATTGAAAGTAATCATGTTCCGTTAGAAGGGTCGCGACCATGCCGTGTGTGAGGTCTCTTCCTGCTTCTCCAGCAGGGAGGAAGAGCAAGACGGAAAGGGGAAGAGGGGCATCGGAGGAAGATGGAGGGAGAGGAAGCGACACTCCGGTTTGGTCAATGTGAAGTCCTTCATACATCCTGTTTTGGGTCTGCTTCAGGTGACGTGTGCACAGAGAATGTGCCTGAGGATCTCAGCAGAACCTGACACACATTTCTGCCCCGGGGCGAATATCACAACACACACTCGCCTCTGTCTATGTGAGAGATATTAGTTAATGAAACTCTGACTGTTGGTACTAAATGTAAATCAAAACTGAGGGGGTTATGTAGGGTGCTTTATAGTGTGTGTGTGTGAGAGAGAGAGAGAGAGTGTGTGAGTGACTGCACGTGTCATTCTCATTCCCAATCTGTATTCCAGCAACCTCTTCCTCTTTTTGCGCTCTGGAGGCCACCGACTGCAGATTTTACCATATATGGTCATGCTCGGCTCCCCGCCTGTCACTCTTCCAGCCCGGCTTCCTGCTGCCTCCCTATTGGCTGGGCTTCAGGGCAGTCGACCAATGGGAGCTCTTCAGGTCCTCTGACTGGGCTAAAAGGGTGCAGTTTAGGTCGTTTCCCCTCCTTGTTTCTCTGAGTCAAGTGCTTCACTGTATCTGGCTGGAGCTCTGCCGGCTGTGGTTCAATTTTATTTAAATGGCGCTTTTAGCAGTGGTCGTTGTCTCAAAGCAGCTTCACAAAATTAAACGGAAAATTCCGGAAATGTGTACGAGCGAGAAAAACGTGTATAGATCATAATGATCAGACCGCCCCTGTTGAGCAAGCCCATGACGACGGAGATGAAGTGCATGTTATTTACTCTGCTCTAATCTAGCCGTGTTTCTAGATGATTGATTATGATTATTTTATATAGCATGAATGAAATACAGAGCCCATATTAATCGAATAGATTCTCTTATTCCCCCCTTTCTTCTACTATCCCTTTATGTTTTTGGCAGAGTGGCGTCTATATGACCTCTGGGTCAAAGAAATTTGGGTAATGTTGTTCGAGATTATAGCCGTTCATATTTATACGCGCACACACACAGGTTGCTGTATTAAACGCCTCCAAAGCAGCATCCTACTGGCAGTATGTCTAAAACAGACTGGGATATAATTGGAAATAATTATTCATGCTCATTTTTCTGTTCTAAGAATAGGAAAAGAATAAATATACAGTCATTATAATTGCATTAAAGTGTTGTGATGGCAAAAAAATAAATCCATCGTCAATCCATAGTACAGGTACGGGTAGTAATGTAGGTTTTTTTTTTTTTTTTTTTTTTTTTAAATACACAGCAAGTCACTTACAAAGCAAGTTGTTGGAAGTCCAACAAATGTTCGTCTAGATGCTAGGATACTTTAATTGGCTATACACTTTATATTACAGTATCGTGTTAAAAGAACGAGCGACTGAAAAGATGGCAGATATCGCTCCATTGTCTCAATTATTTTCACTTTTGTCTCCATCTTTCTTGCTTGTTGCTGTGCACATTGTAATAATGGAGATTCTCATGAGCAGGGCAGTATGTTAATCCAGAGGAGGAGGAGAAGAAGAAGAAGCATGGATCAATTTCGTGTAACCGGAGACAGGACCTCGCTTCCTGCTGCATTCCTTACATGATAGAAGTAATGTTATTAATGCACAGTTTAAAGAGGTAAATCGGAGTCTAGACGTGGAGCAGGATTCCTAATTTCATTTTTGTCTGTAGCACTTTATTTCTCTGTCCGTCTTCCATCTTTATGTCTCTGCTTCGACACAGTATTTAAAATATTGTAACTAATTACAGATCAGATGTGCGTCAGGTTCTTCTATTTCTTTTTAATAATCTGACCATGTAGAAAATGACCAGAGTCCAGAGCTGTGTCTGATGATGTCCTGATGTCCACTCTGTTTCTCAAACTCTTGAGAAGTAAGTTTATCCATCAGTGCCGGTCACAGGTTTATACTGGCACGCCTGTTCTAACCGATAGCCGACCACATGAAGTCAGTGTAATAGTTGATACTGTAAGGTCTGTGTAGTATTTGTAGTACTGAAGTGGACTCCGGTTTCAGAGGTGACTCTCCAAGCGCAGGGCGATATTCTTAAGAGACCGCGTGCGTTTTCCATAAACATGAGCAGCATTTATTTGTTTTTGTCTGCATTTCTTTGTTTTGTCTTGGTTAAAGCGAATAAGAAAGTAAATGCTGGTGAGGGCGTCAATGTAAGTTCTGTTATAATGTAAGTGGTATGATAAAGTTCAGTAAAATTATGATGCATTTTTTAGTAAAAAATTCGATACTGCATTACAAGAGGAATAAACTCGCTCTTGCTGAAATAAGCCATTGCACGTCATGCCGTGCCACATTATCCTGGGTAGGTGATTTTACACCTACAGTCTGCCTACAAGCGATTTATTCCTTACTTTAACTATTAAGTACTTGACACAAATATACGGCGTCTGTACAGCGATAACACGGTTCGTTTTTCTTGTCTTCCCAGAAACGGGTTGATGGCCAAAAAAAAAAAAGCATCAAGCGTTACGTTCGTTTTATTTTTACCATTTAACATCATTTTGAATTCGTTTTTTTTTTTTTTTTCACCTCACCTCACCTTTCTTCTCCGCCTGCTGTCCTCGTCTTGAACTCCTATAGGGGCGTCGTGTTTGTCCCCCCACCTCCCCCCACGCACTCGGCCCTTAAAGAATTTCTCGGCTGTTTTCAGATCCTTAAATTGCCGAGTGACGACCTTCTGCTCTCTGCCTGAACTTGGCAAGAGGAATGTCGAATGTTGGTGCAGTATTTTATGAGCGATATTTTAGCTACACTGCTTAAACAATGCCAGTAAGCCTTACGGATGGCTGTTTGATCCGTTTAACACTCTGTGGGTTAACCAACTCATTTTTAATTATTTATTATTATTATTTTGATTTTTTTATTCGCCCCTCCCCAATACTGATCGCATTTAATTGTGAATCTGTCAGTGCTGATTAAAGGCCCCATATTTGGCCATTTCCTTGACATTTAACACGGGTCTCACAGCGCCCGCAAAGTGTCTCTTACTCCCCCAAATACGCCTCACGCCTCTATAGAACTGCACAGACGAGCAATAGAAGGGTATCTTCTTCTATGCGGTCACATTAGGGGGTACAATCTAATGAGTTTGTTTAACCTCGGCCAATACAAAGACAGAAAAAGCTGAACAAAAAGCACACATTTTCAATTGTGTGTTTGTACATGCACAGTGTCTAAAATAGCAAAGTATTTCAAGTAAAAGTTGAAGTCCATTCCCTTGTGTACCTGAGTTAAAGTATTAAAAGGGCAGTGGTGGCTAAAACGGTTAAGGCTCTGGGTTACTGATCGGTCAGTTGGGGGTTCAAGTCTCAGCACCACCACCACTGCTACTGTTGAGCCCTTAATCAAGGTCGTTAACCCCGTCTGATCCAGGGGGCGCTGTATCCTGGCCGACCCTGCGCTCTGATTCCAGTTTCCAAAATGGAAACTGGAATCAGACTGGGGGAATACTGGGGGGAAAAATATTATACTGTACAGAAAAGGTTTCTGTGACAAATAATTGTATCCTAATATTAAGTAGTAAAAGTTCCAGGCTTGTATTGGCTCACAGTAGCCTTTTTCATAGTGTAAACATCTCTCTCTCTCTCTCTCTCGACTTCCCGTTTTTTTTTATTATTATTATTTTTTTAATTTATGAGGTGCATCTTGAAAGAAAGCCAAGTCAAGCAATTACGCATAGTAGTCAGCAGGTGGCAAAGTTCCCACTTCAAATACTACAACACCATGCAGAAATGTAGTGACGTAAAAGTACATATTTGACTCTACCTCTGAGTGGAGTAAAGGTAAAAAGTATCCTCTAATAAAATTACTTAAGTACATATTTTATGTACTTTACTTAAGTCCACTAAATGTACGGTTACTTCCCACCTCTGGTTAGGAAGGTGTTCACGTTTTCTAGGCAGTACAGAATGTCTGAAAGATGTTGCTCTAAAAAGCACAGTTCTCCGTACAGCTCTAAAATCTCTGATTGTTTTTTTATGTTAAGCGTTCAGATTGTTTTCATGTGTTTGTTGGGCGTGTATCCACGAGGTTGTATTTCCTAGATGCTGGAGTTTTAAATATCACTGGGATTGGTCAGTCATGTCATTATGCAGGAACATAAAGGATCAGCCACACACACAACCTCACACACACACACACACACACACACACACACACACACACACACACACACACACACGAGCATGTCCTCGTGCAGATACTGAATACTTAATCACCTGCTCATGCACTTTCACTCTGTTTGTTTCTCATGGGGCTGAAGGTTAGAAGGTCATGACCCAGAACCCTCAGGGAGCACCAGTGTCATCTGAGAGTCAGCTGCTGAGAAGAAGAACCGCAGAATTTCTTTCATTTGTGAGAGAGAGAGAGAGAGAGAGAATGTCATCTTGCCTTGTTATAAGCTCCATAGATTTTTATGTAGGCAATTAAGTAAGCGAGTAAATATGGACTGATGTTAGTTTTGTTAATACGAAATAACGCGTAACAAATGATTATTCCTAATGTAAGAAAATGACAAAGAACAGTGCAATAAGAATGTCACTTCCTCCAGAAAGGAAAATAAAATAAAATGTTGAATTTTGCTTTGGGAGTTGGACGTTCAAGTCAAACCGGGACTCACGAAAGACTTCAAGCACAGTTAGATGATGAAACTCTTAGCTGCAGTAAATGTATACCGTGTTCTGTTATTCTATTATTGTAAGTCCCGGTTTGATTTGAACACTCAATATAATCTCTCTAGCACCTCATTCATGGGGGAGTTTTTTTTGTTGACTGTCTAATTGATTTAAGGAAAAACAAAAAGCTGGTGAAGGAGTGATTATAGCTGCCACAAGTGAACTGATGACTTTTACTTATTGCACATCAGGACCAATGAATTAGCTTCTTCTCACTGCTATCATCACTATGTTCCAGTATTGAAACAGCTGAGCGATGGTGTTTATATTTCACCCGCGTGTAATTACTTAATGAGTGCTGCTGTTAGTTTGTTTAGCTAGTTTTCTCTTTCACTCTCAAACAGTCATAGCCGAGCATTGTTACAGTTAGACTGCGGCGCGGTTACTGTTATCTCTGTCGAACACTCTTAATTAAACATTTATACACCCTGCAGCCCGTCAACACTTCCAGTGCAAATCTGTCGTCATTTATTATTATTCTTTTTTTTTTTTTACATTTGATTAGCAGTGTGTGGTGGTGGTGGTGTGTATGGCAGAGCTCAAGGGATTTAACCGCGTCATTGAGTGTCTTTACTACGGAGCAGTGATGGGTCGTTCAAGGATTATTCATTCTTTTTGAACGAATCTTTAATGTGACTCAGAAGAACGAGTAGACTCGGAGAGTGATTCGTTGATTTTTCTACTGGGCGCGCATGCGCAAATCATCGCAAAACCTCCGTAGGTTACGTACAGGAAACAGAAATGAGTAGGTACTTTTTGAGTCTTTTGTCACGAGTCGTTCGTTCTTTTGTCACGTGACTCCCATAGACGCTATGCAGTGCAATAGATTCAAAAGAACGAACGACTCAGACTAGAAGATATGATAGTGAGCTGCTCATTCTGTTCATTATTATAATAATGTCCTTAGCTGCATTGTAATATTTTAATTACTGGAACTATAGCCAAAATTTGTCTATGTAGATGTGTTTTCTATCTGTTTTAGTGAAAATGTAAAAGATTCATCGAAAAGATTCGAGATTCAAAGAACCGAATCACTAAAATGATTCAAACTTCCCATTACTACTACGGAGCCCCTAAAGGGACATGGGAGGGGGGAAAATCCGTTAAAGGAAAAAAATGGTGGTGGGCGGGGTATCTGGGGAAGAAAAAAAACGGGACATAGGAGGGGAAATAATCAAGATCACGTGACACATACGCGCCAAAATACGGAAAGGGCAATCTCCGAGTTCAAACTGAATGTATTTGTTTTTAGGCCAAGCTCGGAATTCTACTCAGCAATTCTCTCTATGCCTGTTTAACAACGCACGTGTAACTCTAATCCGAGTATTCTCGTTCTCTGTATGATTCTTCTTCCTTTATTTTTTAGCGTGTGACAGCCAGCTTTTAGGCGCCTTACTGTCACTTACTGGACGGGATCGGTATTGCGCAGACAAGAATCAAGCTTTTAGGAGCATTGCTGCCACCTGCTGGACCAAGTCGGCAATGCTGACTAGTCAAGTTTCGCGAGATCACGCGAAATGTTTGCGAGATCTCAAACATTTTTTTCCACCCATATCCTGGGTTTTTTTTTTTTTTTTGCCTCGCATTTTTTTTTTTTTTCGGGGGTGAATTTTTTTTCCCCTCCATTAATTTTTTTTCCCACCCAAGTCCCTTTAGGGGCTCAGTGCTTTTCTTAGTAATACATGTATGAGTAGAAAATATATGTTCTTTTCCACATAAAAAAAAAAAAAAACTTGTTTCCAAATGATTGACATGGTACAATATATATAAAATTGGAGCTAATACTGTGTGCTGGCTCTCGCACATTTCCGACCGTAGCTCTCGTTCACAGGTTGTGCAGGAATGTGAGCTTGAGCTCATGGCGCTGGAATGTCATCTGTAATTCAAATGCTGCAAAGTGAGAACGAAAATGAAAACGTGAAGAATGCAAATGTGGCGAACCATCAAAGTCCTAAAATCATAAAAGATGTTCCTTTTTTTTTGTGCTTGCAAAACTTCTAGCTGTCGATTAACCCGAGTCACAGACAGGGTGTGTATTGTGTAAGAGCGGTTACTGATGCACGATGAGCTTCCCTTCTGTTAGAGCTTTATTAGGATGGAAAAAAGAGTAACACACCTTAGAATGGAAGCCCAAGCATGTGTGTACTGCACGCTTTTACCAAATTCTAACGCTTTCCAGAAATTATCCGCACTCTGGCTGCAGAAAATAACTTGTTAGAATAAAAGACAAATACACAATTTACTCCACTTTTTCAATACACCATGTGCATCTGTCAGCAGGCTTTCACAAGTCTATCAGAAGTGAATCCTCGTCCTCATGGGGCTGATGGAGCGATATCAGGAATATTGGGATGACTAAGTTTTTGCAGTGTGGGCAGAAGTGCACGCACGTTCGCCATCAGCCGTGGACATGGACGGACGGCCGGCTTCTTCCTGATAGCCAACACTCGTCTCTATCCCATTCATACACGCTTCTTCGCGACAAAACACCTTTCACGAAGTCTTCGCTGAGTAACGTCACCAGGTGCTCCCTCAGAACCTCAAACAAATCACTGCACGCTGCTTTTCTTTTGTGCAAATCACAAGCGCCGTGTCCATTTTTGCGCGCACCGCAGCTAAGTGAAGTGGCGTAACGCGTTCACACCTGCACAGTCTCGAACAGAAAGCACTGACGTTTTGATATGATCAGAGTGCGGATTATTTTTGACTGACCCTTATATATTTGTGTAAACATTAATTGCATCAGTAATGAATAGGATTTTGTGATTTGACATTGTGCTTCTTAATCATGTTTTATTCTCTCCTCTCTCTGTAGTCGGGGCGTATAGATAAGTCCTACCCGACGGTATGTGGACACACGGGGCCGGTATTGGACATCGACTGGTGTCCTCACAACGATCAGGTGATCGCCAGCGGCTCGGAGGACTGCAGCGTCATGGTATGATGATATAATATTCCTTTAATCAATTATATACACTACCAGTCAAAAGTGTGAACGTGCCTTCACATTCTGGTTTTTAATTTCTTTCTACATTTATAAAGCAATGCTGAAGGCGTCCAAAATATACAATAATCTCCTTTGATATTGAGATGTGTCTGTTACTTCTGCTCTGGAAATCCTTCATAACGGCTGTAATCTGAGGTGCTGGTTGTGATTTCTGAAGCTGGTAACACTAAATGAACTAAGTTTTGGTCTCGCTTTCCTGTGAAGGTCTTCATGAGAGATAGTTTCCTTATGGTGCTTGATGGGTTTTGTGAACACACAATAGTACGATAGTATTCTTGCAAGAACTATTCCAGAACAGCCGACCTCCATGTCTTAACAGTAACAGCTGACTGTTGTAATTTAATGACCTAATGCTGTGTGTGTTCATGGTTCTGAAATCTCCTCCAGTATAATTCTAGAATATAGGAACTATTTATATAGAAACACGTGTCCAGACTTTTGACCCCTGCTCTATTCCTCTTCAGATCTTAAGTTCACATCTTTTTGGTTTGCTAGATCTGATGCAATTGCTACACTCAGGTTTTGTCCAGTCTTGTATTCAAAATTCACCAAAGATTTATGTCAGATATCTTTTGTTTCATTTTTTTTGTTAGTTTTTTTTATTTATCTCAAGTTCAAACGTGTTGAGAGAGCTGAAATGCGTTTGTACAGCGGTGCCACCTACTCAGTTTATTTATTTTGGCACCCAGGAAGTGTGAGTCATTAAAATAACAGCAGAGGAGCCTGTACACTTCCACACTTCCTCCTCTAGATTGATTAACGTGCCAGAGAATTTAAAACGAGGCCAGTGTTTGTAGGATCGTACGCCTGAGCATTGTAGTGACTGTGTGAGAAACACATTGGAGTCCCTGCGTATCAGGCGCTCTGGGCAGGGCATGCTATAATAATTCTATTACACAGTCTAATTGATGAGTTTAATGGGTCAGGGCTAGCTCAGTGGTTAAGGTATCGGTCTACTGATCTGAAGGTTCCAGCCCTTGAGCAAGGCCCTTAACCCTCACCTGCTCAGATGTATGATCAGAGGAAAGGTCACTATGGGTAAGAGCATCTGCCAAGTGCTGTAAGTGTAATGCACTACCTTGCTGAAATTGGGTCAATTATCTCGCTGACGCAAGGATCTTGTGTTTCACTCTTGTTCCAGAGAATGTAAGTACAGCAAATTGTAACGGTCCTCACGTCACCGCTAGGTTTATTAGTCACTGATTATGTGGGGCGTCACTCTGCTCTCATGGCGCTTCAGGATGATCTGGACTTCACCCAGAAAGGCAAAAACTCCTTGTATTGTCCCTTGACCCAAGCTCACTCTGTGGCAGGTAGACAAAAAGAAATAATGAGCTAACACCTTGATCAAATGCTATTTGTGCAATTTTAGCGTAAAGTCCAATCATTCCATATGAATAAAAAGACCCCAAAAATGTTTGGACTGGTCCCATCGCAGGGCACTTAGTTTGGAATGACACAATTTTATGGCTTCTGATTTAGACAGGTCCTTTCCAGTCGCGGAAAGGCCGGTAGTCTGGTTATAGTGTGGAAAGGTTACATCTCTTCTCAAAGCCTGTAGTTTGGAACGGCTCCATTACAGGACCTGTAGTTCAGAACAGCGCCATTCTGTCACCTGTAGCGTGTAACAGCCCCATTCCATGACTTGTTGTTTCCAAGACATGTAGTTTATAGCAGTTTCATTCCAAAGCCTGTAGTTTGAAACTGCCTCATTGTAGTTCCCAAGTTCTGTCGTTTGAAACGGCCACATTTCACGACCTGTAGTTTTCAAAACCAATAGTTTGGTAAGCAGTTAAAGTCTAGGGATGGGTATAGTGATGATAAGATGTGCCTTTTTATTACATTATATACTGCATTTTACTTCAGCTATAGAAACATATATTTATACACTACTGAAATATATTGTACAGATTGTAATTACGATGGAAGGATCGTAATGAAGGATGCACTCTATATATATATTTGCACTATTTGATTAGTTAACATTTTTAAATACTTTTTAAAAATTTGTTTCTGCTTGTAATGTCCAAGGATGTACTTAAATAATGCAGCAGCGAAACAGCTGAAAAGACCCCAGACATTGATTTGGGACAGCAGGTGTGAAGTACATACACACGTCTGCCCCTTGTTTCACTGCTTAACATAATGAATTACAATAATGAATCCAAGTTTATAACTGTACTATAATTTGTAATCCGTTCTCTCAAGGTGGAGCAAAAGTTGGCAGAGATCTTTAACTTAAAAGTTGGTCTGATCTCCAATAACTTTAATGTGAAGCCACAGTCTGGGGAAAAAGAAGAAGATGTGGCTTTGCAGAGAACTGACCTAATGCTCGGAGAATGTCTGAAATCATGTAAGGGGCGTGTTTGGGAGGTATAGAAACGGTATGGTGTGTTTCAGACCAAGATGGGATTACAGAAAGAAACGGGAAATGGATTCCTAAAGGGGAAAAGTTTGAAAAAAGAAGGAGAAAAGGGCGACGGTCAAAGAAATATCTGCACTGTATTTTTCATTAGCGTCCATTAACCACAGAGCGCTGAAAACCAGTGGAACAACTCGACATTAATCTGTGATGAGATAAAATTTCCTTCATGATTATACGATATTCGTGCTCATCAGAAGTGCTGATTTTTTTGTTTTCATTTGTGATTAATTAAAAAAAAACACACACACACACACACACACACACACACACACACACACACACACACACACACACACACACACACACTAAATCAGAGTTGCTAACACTGGATCAGCACATATACCTGCAGTCTGCTGCCCCCTTAAGGCTCAATGATGCAAGTGCAAGGTTTAAACTAGAACTCATATTTTTTCCAAGGTTTTTAATGGATTGCTGGGTTTGACATATTTTAAATGATTCCTGTCTATGTTCATGAAGATCAAACCAGAAATCTGTTTCTATGCAGTAGTTCAATTTCCATTTTCTTTCTTCTTTTCGTCGTCTTTTTTTTTTTCGTCATCTCTTTCGTCTTTTTCTTCCTATTATACACTGATCAGCCATAACATTTGAACCCACAGCAAATCCCACCAATGCTCAATTGGATCTGGTGAATTTATAATCATCAACCTTTACCTCAAGTTTCTCAAGTTTTTCCAGGCCACCTTCTTCTATTGCTCCATGGTCCAGTTCTGATGCTCATGCACCCTTTCTCCGGCACAGCATGGACGCTCTGACCGGTCTGCGGCTACACGGCGCTATACACAACCAAGTTTGTTCCGACACCTTTCCATTAGAGCAAACACTAAAAACACATCAGTGAACCTTGGATACTCATGAGCCCGTCTCTGGTTCAGCAGTTGTCCTTCTTTGGACCACATTTAGTTGGTACTAACCACTGCATACTGGGACCTCATAAGACGTGCCATCTTGGAGACACTCTGCCATCACTGGTTGGTTCTTGTCCACGTTGATCAGATCTTTACGCTTGCCCCTGTTTCCTGCATCACATCACACTTTACAAAACACTAGCCATTCACTTGCTGCCTGATCTCTTCCACCACCTGACCTGAAGTTGCTCACACCCCCTGCCACTTTTTGATGTTATGTCTGATCAGTGTATTTAATTGCCAGAGCTAATTGTTACTTATATTTCCTGCAGTTTCCGTCTGTTTCTGCTGTGTTAAACCACGGCTCTTGTCTCATTTTTCAAAATGTTTTTATCCTGTCTTTGTTTTAGGTGTGGCAGATCCCCGAGAACGGTCTGGTGACCTCCATGTCGGAGCCCGTGGTGGTGCTGGAGGGCCACTCCAAACGGGTGGGCATCGTCACCTGGCACCCGACGGCTCGCAACATCCTGCTCAGTGCCGGTGAGTGGCGGCACACACTTTTATTTTTCCATGAATAAAAAAAAAAAAAATGCAATGCTTATTGCATGTATTTTTATTTTTGCATGTGACCAATAAAATAAGTGTCGTGATCTTGTGACGCATTTTACATCAGTTCTTCGTTTTTAAAAAAAAATTTTTTAGGTTGCGATAACGTGATCATGATCTGGAACGTGGGCACGGGTGAGTCGCTCATCACCCTGGAGGACATGCACCCAGACGTCATCTACAGCGTCTGCTGGAACCGCAACGGCAGCCTCATCTGCACCGCCTGCAAGGACAAGAAAGTGCGCGTCATTGACCCGCGCAAGGAGGAGATCATTGCGGTATGCGCGCACACACGCACGCACGCACACACACACACACACACACACACACACACACACGCACACACACAGGCTGTGTATGTCTCTCACACAAACACCTTACACGAAGGCTTGGTTTTGTGTATCAGGAGAAGGATAAGGCCCACGAGGGAGCGAGGCCCATGAGAGCCATCTTCCTGTCCAATGGGAACATATTCACCACCGGCTTCAGCCGCATGAGCGAGAGGCAGCTTGCACTCTGGGACCCGGTACAGTATTTTATACACACATCAGGACACACACACACCCTTTTTTTTTTTTTCCACACAGAAATGCCTCTTTGTCCACTTTTATAGACACCAAGACTGTAGGTTGCGAGACTTATTGTGCTTTGTGTGAACAATCCTAATTTATTTGAATTTAGTCAGTCGACATTTTAATTCAGATGAACTCGACTGTGGCCTCGAACACTCACAATGGAGCAGGTTATATAACGCAGTAAGGGGAAACGGAACACAATGCACCATCACACTGAGATTAAAGGAGGAAGTAGCGACATACAAAGGGGCCGTTCAGGTCAAACCGAGACTCGTCATGAAATGAAGGCGTTAAACCGCACAGTGCGGTGATGAGACTCTTAGCATCTTAGCAGTAAAACATTTAAATGGTGCAAACACCCCTTATAATTTCTCTAGCAACTCATTCATAGGTCTTTAAGGTTAATGAAAGGAGTCTTCAGTGCCAAGCACTTTAAGAGCCGGTTAGTTTGCCATGACGGAAAAGTCTTCACGTTGTGAAATACAATCCTGGCTAAAGTGACTCGGAGGCCACTGTAGTCGTCCCCGTCAACATGCAACGCTCGATCATTTAAAATCGGCGGATATCTCGTCGCTAGCTTGAGCCGCGCGCACACAATCATCCACGAGCAGCATTTGCGCATTGCAGGAACTTTGGTACAACCTCTGACCTCTCTCCAAGCCTTTCAACCTTTAATGGTTTGGGCTATTAAAGGAGTTCCTGGGAGGCCAGCGTTTCAGATATGAAAACACTGGGATAAGTGCATTAGTGTAGCAGGGGACTCTATATAGAGACGTACAGGGAGTTTACTGTGGTGTTCTGCGCAATCAGAAGTCCCGGTTTGACTTGAACACCCATCAAATCTAAAAAATGTCAGCATTTTTTTTTTTTTTTAAGCTTAATTGTTGATTGAGAAGTGAGGAAATATAACACAAATAAGTCCATAGAACCCAGAAGTCTGAATTATATTAACATTAACATTTTTCTTATTTATGCAAGAATGAAGTTAAGTACAGTTGTGTACAGAAGTGTGACCAGGAGTGAGACACTTTTTTAAAAATTGTTTATTTTTTTATTCAGAAAAACATGGAGGAGCCGATTACAGTCCATGAGCTGGACACCAGCAACGGCGTCCTCCTTCCTTTCTACGACCCCGACACCAATGTGGTTTACCTGTGCGGAAAGGTGAGCATGCGCGCCCAGACCTTCACGAGTCCCGCGTCGGGACATACCGCTTTCTGTTAGTTCCTCTGCGTATTGTTTTTCTCTCCAGTGCTGACGTTGTTGTAGTGGTGTGGGTGGGACCGATGAAGCTTGAGGCTCATTGCCTTATAGTGGCTTCTTTCTTCCCACTCTATTTCCCTTCAGCAGCACACCCTGTGTGAGTTACTGGAGGAGTTTACGTCTACGGAACGTGTTACAAATAATCAGCGCCTACTTTGATGTCTCAATGATGAAAGGCTGGCTGTCTGTTTGTTTTTGTCAGGGTGACAGCAGCGTCCGTTACTTTGAGATCACTGACGAGGCGCCGTACGTGCATTACCTCAGCACGTTTGTCACCAAGGAGCCGCAGAGGGGCATGGGCTACATGCCCAAGAGAGGTCTGGACGTCAACAAGTGTGAGATCGCCAGGTGAGCAGGATGGGAAACAGCAGCCTTTCTCTCTCTCTCTCTCTCTCTCTCTCTCTCTTTCACCACCACCGCGATATGAACCGGGTGGTGAGAGAGAGCGCGCACGAGAGAGTTTGTCCAGTAGGGGGCAGCACATGCCTGCATTACACACTTTGGGGAATAAATAGGGGATAAAAATTCCCAATAGATTGTGTTAAGCTCTTTGTCTATCCGCATCACATTTATGGTGTAACTAAAAACCTGTTTGTGTGTTTTCAGGTTCTACAAGCTGCATGAGAGGAAGTGTGAGCCCATCATCATGACCGTGCCAAGAAAGGTGAGTCTCTCCCGCCGTGTTGTGTCTGACGGTATTCACTTTGGCACACAGGTGTACTTTGTAGGCTAACATGACCGCCACAGCTGTTTAGGGGGTGAGACATTCACAGTGCAGCAAGTGTCACTGACATGGTCTCGCAGTGTTAGAAGTGATGCAGGTGAAGAAAATCAAAGCGCGTTGTCATGGTGAGAGCACAGAGTTGATGCTAATGCCTGCTTGTTCAGCATTCAACACTGGTCTCGGTTCACGTCAGGATATGAACACAGACTCACTTTTGAATATCTGCAAGGAGCGTTCAAGTCAAACTGGGACTTGAATGAAGGCGCAAAACCGATTGAAGACTTCAAGCATGGTACAGTAATTAATGAGATTCTTCTGTGAAACCCTTGATCCATGAAAATTTACGTATCGCTTGTTGCCATGTTGCGGGAAGAGATGCATCCGTCTGTGGGGACTGTACACACTCGCTCTCGCGTCCCCTGCACAGTCCTGACCTCGCTCCAAGCCTTTTCCACACGTTTGGCCACATTTTAAAAAAGCTCCTGGCAGGCCAGCGTTTCTATTTCCTCTCACACTCGGCTGAATGAACACACACACGCCCACAGTGCTTCAGAATGTAGTGGAAAGCCTTCCCAGGAGAGTGGAGCTTATTACAATAGCAAAGAATCTGAAATCTGGTGCATTCAAATGCATATACAGTAGGTGTGATGGTCAGGTGTCCACATACTTTTGAGGCATGTTGCATGTATATGCAGTAAATACCAAGTGCTTAGCAAAAGACAATAAGGTGTTGAATAAGAGAGCATTAGTGTAGTAAGCGAGTCTTACCTAATCAGGCAACTACAGTATGCACTTACTCAGTCTATGATTTGTCTACCACTGCTTTTATCTACATGGTTTTGCCACTAGAGGGTGCTATGATTTCACTTTAACAGCACAGATAGAGTGATCTTTTAAATTAGTAACCAGAGTGATACTTTAGCACACCTTTGGGCTTTGATAAAAAAATTATATTGGACTAATTCCTACATTTCCTCTCTCTCCTTCTCTCTCTCTGTTCAGTCGGAGCTGTTCCAGGACGACCTGTATCCGGACACGTCAGGACCCGACTGCGCCCTCGAGGCCGAGGACTGGTTCGATGGTAAAAACGGCGATCCTATCCTGATCTCGCTCAAGGACGGCTACATCCCGGCCAAGAACCGCGACCTCAAGGTGGTCAAGAAGAACATTCTGGACAACAAGCCCAAGCCTAGCAAGAACGCGGACAGCAACAACTCCTGCACCCCTGCTGCAAAAACGGCCAGCGCGGCCCCGAGCGCTGTACGTGTCTCGCGCTTTTATTTCCTGTTTATTTTTACTCTGCTCTCTGTTATCATCTGTTCTGATCAGTTTTTATGGTTCCCCTTTGTACTTATAAC
This sequence comes from Clarias macrocephalus, assembly GCA_011419295.1. Taxonomy (NCBI): domain Eukaryota; kingdom Metazoa; phylum Chordata; class Actinopteri; order Siluriformes; family Clariidae; genus Clarias; species Clarias macrocephalus. The sequence continues at coordinate 18,395 of JAAGKR010008201.1, forward strand.
ATGTAACCACATCTTCATGCGGTTTGTGTAATGCGTCAGACACTCGAATGCTAAACTATGAATTCTTAATTAGTTCTTTATAAATGTATTGCTTTGATTGATGGGTTAGACCCTGGAGTTTTGCTCTGTTTAATAAGAGAAGCCTTAAGGAGCTTTTTCATGCATCATAATTGAGCCTTCTGTTGTTTTTCCACATCACAGCCACTGTGAACTTGACTCTGCCCATCAAAATTTACTATACTTTATAGCGTATATATGCCATGCAAGCTACTGTGTGAGCTGTTGGTATGCGCGTGAGGAGATCTTTTGATCTGAGGTTGTACTTGGGGGTGAAACAACTAATGATGAAGTGAACAGAAGAGTTTGGGTATCTGCGAACACACTTTGGAGCGATACTTTACTCTAAGGAAGGTGAAGGTTTCTTGGAGAGAATCATTTCTGGTGATGAGATATGGATTCATCACTATGTGCTTGACTAGTGCGCGGCTGCACTGCTATGACTTGACTGTTGTCAGCGCTGTTATAGAAACGTAACCCATCAGAAATAGGAATTCACTGTCATTTATCTCTGTTTATTTATTTATTTATTTATTTACTTACACAGAAAAGCGAGCCGAAAATGGAGGAGGTGCTGAAAGAGATCAAATCCCTGCGAGACCTGGTGAGCAGTCAGGAAAAGCGGATCGCCAAGCTCGAGGAGCAGTTGTCCCAGATGGACGTCTGAAGGACCCGGTCCCTTTCCCTCTCCCCCCCAGCTACTGTTCAGGAAATTCTATTGGCCAGGTGCGCGGGACCAGTCACTGCCAGTCACCGCGACTTCGTTCCGCCTGAAACCTTCCCAACATTCCAAGATGAACTTTTTTTTTTTTTTTCTCTCCTTTTCTTTCATTTTCTTTCTCTAACCCCTTGAATCAGTTCCATTTGCAAAATGACAACGGGAGCGAGACGAAGCATTGCTCGCTCGCTCTTTCTCTCTCTCTCTGTCTCAAAAGCCAAGAGTTTCTTTTTACTAAATGTTGTTCCGAAAGTGGCACTTGTGTTTTATTTGGTGTTTTTCGAAAGGTGTTAAACATTCTCTCTTGTCTTATAGTCCGAAAAAAAAAAATGATGATAATTTGTGACCAACATTCTAATGTGAAGCGTATGTTGAAGTTCTGTGCTCAAATAATGAATCAGTATTGCATTCCTCACCATCCCTTCTTCTTCTTCTTCTTCTTTGTTGCCAAATGTTTAGAGGAAGCTCGTATATGGGCCTCCTTGACAGTATTTGACCATGGTTTTTCTTTTTTTCTTTTTTTTAGTCCACTTTGTACTAATAAGGGACATTGCAATAGGCTGGTAATGCACGTTGCAAGTTGAGGGGATTTATTTGATTTCTCTGACCATTTAAAAGGTCTCTATACAAGAAATATTCATGTTTGAAGCTGATTTTAACCAAGCAGGCTGTATGTACAGATTGACAGAGGAAAGCAACAACCACATACTAAAGCAGTTTCAAGCTTGGCTCGAGCAAAGTTCTGTTTAAACATCAACATTTCGAGCATTTCTGTTTGTTTCTTTGCTGTTGGAAATGGTTTGTATAGTGGTGTAACTTTTCAGCATTGTTGTTATCCCAGTGACCATGAACACTGAACTCAGTTGTCGAGCTCTGACTTCTTTCATCCTTCCAGACACTTCCCTCTTTCCCAGAAACAGTGTCCACTCATTATCCTAAATGCATGCAATAAAGATTTTTTTTTCTTGTTTCTAAACACATTCCTGAATTTCCACACGTCTTGTTTTGTGTCTTCGGGTTTACGTTGTTGAAGTTCTGCTCTCACGTGGGAGAATCTAGAAGAATTACAATGTCGTTGGTGTTCCATTTGATAAGAGTCAGTTTTTTTTTTTTTTTTTTTTTAGATCAAAAAGTCAGTATTTCTATCAAATCAGTTCTGTCACACAGGAAGGGCAGGATTCAGGATTCAGGGCTCCGAGTCTAGTTGGATAAACATCAGTAAAGTGATACGCAACATGGCCAAGACCTTTACATTTAGTCAAGATTGGCATTTTTACTTCAAATTTAACTGCATGAGAACATTTGCCTCAATGTGTTGTGTACAAAACAAAAAACTTTCTTTAGGCCATTTCTAGCATATCTAGCGGAGGTCTAGACTGCCACCTTTGCCCTGCTCGTTACTTCCTGTTTCCGTTGTGCAGGAAGTGCCTGCCCTGCTCTCTTAGCCATGCGAAACAAACTCTTTTAAGGGTGTAGTTCGTCTAGACTATATCCCATATGTTAAAAGTATACGCTTTAACTGAAGAATCGCAAACTCTGACTCAGATTAAAACATGCTTGATGGGTGAGGCCACACATGCCTTTTTTTTCCCCCTCTCTCTCTCTTCAGAAAAATCACTGGACAGGATGCTTCTGAACAGGATGCTGAAACGTTACTTGTATGTAACTGGAACCACACCTTCAATTTAAGCAGTCCTAGCGAGTATCAACTTTACTTGACTATCATGCCTGTTAGATTTGTGTCATCCACATTGTTTGGTGGTGTAACTCCAACTTTAGTAGAAAAAAAAAAAACTGATGACACTTAAATTCAGGTCGCATATCATGGACTACTAAACATCCGGAAATGTAGACAAGAACCTGGTGCGTGTTATATTGGAATATTGGCAATGAATCGTTTTCTATTCAAAATAACCTTATAAATTTGTCTGCACCTGATTTGGTTGGAAGTTGAAATGCGACTTTGGCGCTATTTTTGAAAAGTTGTGCTAATTGGCTGTGGTGACACACATCCTGGCGATTGAGGGGGAGAAAAACCAAACAAAAAAAAGTGTGAAAGCATGCAGTGAGTGTTATTAGCGTAACTACCCGACCAACGTTCCCCTTATTCCCCTTCTGCCTTGACCTGCTTCATTCAGGAACTGAGAGAGGTGTTCATTTTTATTATTACTCACACCACCCACAAGAAAACTACAATACCGCTCTGTATTAACATTTCCTCATTCATACACAGTTTTTTATTATTATTAATAATAATAATAATAATGAAAAGACCAATGATGGGATTTGGTTGCTTGGGGAGCTTCAATGTGTTAATAGCGTGAGGATGGAAGAAAGAACGCGAGCAAGTGGAGGTTCACGTATGGAAGTGTTTGGTTGTCTTTTAGTTCGTAGCAGTTAAGTGCGTCATATAGAATTAAAATGAATGTGCTTTTTAAAAAATATATATATAGATCATAGATTCACCAGTTTCTCAAATTGGATTGGTCGGTAGGTGTTTAATGGATAGAAAGTATGGTTTGTCATTGTTTGATACGTAAAACTAGTTGCCAAAACAAATTGCCTTGGTGGTCATAACATCAAAAGACCTCATTCATACACCTCTGTCTATGATTGATTTTTATTCATCTCAAACCACCATTCTACAGAGCGGCAGTGAGAAACGTCATGGTTGTAGCCGAACAAGTTCTAATCTGAACTGAACTCCACCGTCTGGTGCATCGCTCTACAGAACATTACCCCTGTGTGAAATTCCACACTTTCAGTGCTCGGTATGCATCATGAAGAAATCTCATTAAGCACAAGACTCCTGACGAAGATGGATGTTTTTGGCATCACTGCCCCATTGGGTTTTGTTTTTAAGCAATCAGGTTCATTGGATTTGTGTCCGGCTCAACCGCTAGTTAACTAAAAATGTGCATCAGGATCGCCGATGGTTGTAACGGTTGGTTTGTCCTCCGAGGGTCATGGAGTGTTTCCGTATGTTGTTGGTGTTGTGATGTAAGAGTGTAGGTGAGGGCCGTCGTAGGTTGGCGAGAAGCTCGGAACTAGAAAGCGTGTGCGCGCGTGGTGCATCATGAAATGCTCTGTAAATAACTTCGCTTTTCGTTCTAATGCTGCCTCTGTCAAACTGTGTGTAAGAGAACCAAGCCATAGTTTCCAAAGTCTCCCTGTTCACTTTAAATGGAACACAAAGTGAATGAACCCAATAAAAGCTGAAAAAATGAAATAAAATAAACTCTGCCTCCTTGTTTTTTGTGCTGTTTATGTTGCTTCATGTATGAAATAATTGGTGATCTACGACTGGGATGGAAGCGCAGTGCGATGGTTGCATAATCAGCTCTCGTCATTGTTCTCTGTTCAGAGCTCATTGGATTAGGGAAGTACAGCTGAAGATCTCTTTAAAGCCACTTCTGGTTGCTCGGATGAAGTTTGCGTCACATTTTGAAACCTCAGCCTGGTCTGACACTGAGGCAACTTCCTGCACTTAAATTAAACGCTGCGAAGGGTTTGAAGCGGCACAGGCCAGTCGAGTCGGAAACATCAGTCGACCCAACATCAGGTATTTCTGCTCGGTACGTCTATACAGGCTTCCTTTTCTATTCCCTTATGTGATCTGTAATTGGTACGAGCGTCGATTTCATTCATGGAAATGATCCAAATGGTTACAAGTGTACAAAGTAATCAGGAAGTAGGGAAAATGTTTAACACGTGGAAAACCTGATCGATTCGAAGAAATATGTTTCTTACATTTCTGTAATATTCATAGTTTGAAACGGGGAACCCAAATGATAGACTTCCTTTCAATGAGGCCGTAATATGCTAACATGCATGTGCATGAGTCAGACGTTGTGTTGGTTGCATACTCAAAATAAATTTTTCTTTAGTTTAAGGTAAAATGTCCGATGCAACCTGACGGTATGTCACGAGCAGAGCAGAGCAGAGCAGAGCAGTGTGTGTATCGTTTGCACTTGTCCTCAGAGTTGTGTCTTGTCTTTTGCTCTACAGTTAACAGCAATGACTAACCAGTTCCAGTTGCGGGCATTTGTTTTTCTGCTCACCCTAAGAGGCTTGGTCTCAAGCGGTGTAGACGCTCCATCAAATGCAACCGAACTTTACTCCACCAGTGGACCTCGGCCGATCACCGGCATCAGAGAAGAGCGGTCTCCAGAAACCACCCGCAGCCAACCTGCCCAGGGAAATGGAACTTCTAAAAACCTTTACAATGTAGAAGGAACTGAAACGAACATCACCAAGCACCATTCGACAGGTAATGAAAGTTTAGCAAGTACCGAAACTCCTCTGCAAACCTCATTTCCTGAGAAACATGCCAGCTCGGACTCTACCGTGGCAAGCTCTGCACCTACATTTTCTGCCTCTGCCACAAATTCCGTCCCTGCTGCGGTGACGACGACTCGGATACAAACGGACGCTCCTTCCACATCAGGAAAACCAGGAAACGCGGAAACCAGAACCACTCAGAATCACACACCAACTACGGTTCATAGCACGCAAAAAACTGACCTATCGACCACCAAGGTTTGTCCCACAGCCGAACCAAAAAAGGACGGTCTTGTGGGTCGTTGCCTCATGGTCATCGCTATTTTAGCTGCCGTCGCGATCGTCTTCATCCTAACCACCATCATCTTGGCTACAAAGTTAACCGGCAACAGGTACAAGCACAGAGCGAGGCTGCTTCACGAGACGGAGATGGTCTGCATATCGGCCCTCATGAACGACTGCGATCATCCCCTTCCCACACCCAAGCACCCCAAAAGCAACGGCGCCCTGATCCCCATTACCGAGGATGAAGACGGTGATGATCTCACCCTCAACAGCTTCCTGCATGATACGGAAGGTACAGCATAGGTGTTGGGTTTGTTTTGAATGCAAATTGGAAGGAAGAAGAAAAAAAAAAAAACAAGCAACCAAGCGTTCTCATTGAGGATGAAGATGAGGTTGATGCTCGCTTCCTCAGCTCTTCCTTCCTGATGTGATGTGTGTTTGGTGAAGACATTACCACTGGTTCTTTGATTTAATCAAGCTTTTCCACAAGACTGGTGAACTTTATATGTTTTAAAATGAAAAAAACAAAAACAAAGGGGTTGAATTATTTCTAGAGTACCCAGTCCACAGAAGAAGCTGTGATACGTGTTTGCACATGGCCTGTGATGAATGTGTTGTGTACTGATGCAGAAATAGAGATTAGTTTCCTCCGGAGGGCCCAGTTATCAGTTGTCAGTTGCTGGTTGTCAGCACAGATAATAATATTTGTTTTTGTATTGGTGTTGCACAGGAAGTGTATGGGCCGCGTCAGACTGATGACAGGAAGAGGAAGTGCATTTTAAATATAGTTGTGTGTATTTGTGAGACAGAAGAGCTGCATAGTGACAGCAGCCTTTGTCTCTGGGCTTCTTTCCAGCCAACGAAGCAAGTTCCTACCCATGCACTTGTATATTTATACACACTCTTTCATAGTCTAGTTAGTAAGGAACCTTTTATTCGATGGCTGTATGTAATGTGTTATAAATGAAATACCGTTTCCCATCATTTGTATGTTGTAATCCACTTTTTATATTAATCACCAGTCAGTTGACGTATGTCATTAGTACAGTTGTGTTCCTGTTTCCAGTCTCCTCCTGTATGATTCATACCTTCCCAACACAACAGGTTTGTTATACGCATGTGCAAGGAACATCATTCTGAGACGTCTACACTATCAGTGGTGCGCATCAGGACGAGATCCACACTGGCCGCTACACAAGTTATACAATAAGTAACGCCGGCAAGTGGTTCGGTTCTGGGCTCATGAGACACAAAATAATGGGCTCTTCTGCACGATACACTTCAATTCATACAATTCATTTTCAGTTTCTGCTTCATCTTAGTTTGCATTGGGTTTATAGAACGAATGGACAATACAGGGACAATGCAGTTGAATTGGTGTAAGAAATGTTATTTTAACAAACCTTTGACTGGTACTATATATGTATAATCAATCATTCTTGAGAACTGGAACAAAACATGTTTTTAATTTGGGAAAAAAAGCAAAACATAATCCATATTGTCGAATTGTATATACACATTGTACGTGTGTTGCCTTTTAAAGTGATGAAACATGCTTTAAACTAAACAATAAATTAATATTAACTGGAAATGAAGTAAACCACTGTTTCACTGAAGACAATGTGGGAAAAAAAAAGTATTTTTAAGTTGTGAAATAAAATCTACTTTGGATGCATTTGTCAGTGATGTCACACATTAAGATACCGGCGTCAGATAAATTTTCTGATGTATTGACAACTTCTGAAATGTATGTGGGAGCCAGTTTGGCGGTGACGGTGTTGACATGTTATGGTTGCGACACATCAGTATCAATGTCAAAACGTAGCGCTCGAACCCAGATGCTCAGATCCCCAAACCAACAGGAGCCTTCTAGAGCCTTAGTCACCTGAGATATGATATAGGATGATATATGATAGGATATATAAGATATATGATATGATATATATGATATGAGTGTGTGTATGTATGTGCATATATGAACTTCTTTTGAGTGTATTCCATCTATTGGTCCATCACAGTCTTTGTCTCACACACTCATTCAAACTTGAAAGCAATATTAGGTGGCCGATTCATCTGCTGGCATGTTTATGGGGGTCTGGTGAAACATAAAACAAAATAAAACCCCAAAGATGCAGTAACCAAATCTTTATTATATCTATTTCTACAATGTAATAGTTTATATTTTCTTGAGTTTTCTTCTGAGTCAGTAGACTTATTACAGCACTCAGCATATAATCCTGAAATTAGATGAACTGCAACAGTACAGTATGTGACCTTTTTGGTCTAGAGCTATTGGATTATTGTATTAGTTCTCAATCACATTTTGAGTGTATAGAATGTTAATATTTTTATTTTGTTAACATTTATCTAGTGAATGTATGGATATAACTGTTGTGCTCATACATCATGTTCTATTATTTTATAGAAAAAAAAAAACTTGAGGGATGCATGCGGTAATATTTCATTTGATCGCCTTCATCTTTTATTACAGCACACAATGTGGTGTCCAGTTAATGTTGTGAAAATGATTCCTCAGGTCGTCAGCTGACTTCATTTTATTGCTGCATAACGTTACTGAGCAACTGAATCAAGCCCAGATCACAACACTGCCTCCAGTGGTTGTACAGTGTCATGATAGATGATCGCTTCTTACCCTGACACGCCAATCGCTCTGGAATAGGGTCAACCTGGATCATGTGACATCAGACCATGTGACCTTTTCCCATCGCTCTAAAGTCCAATCTTTTTTGCTCCTTAAAAAATTTAGTCCTTTTCTCTTAATAATCTTATTAACAGGAGATTTTATTATGGCCACACAGCTGTTCGTTCTCAATCCTGCGCAGTCCTTTCATCTGTTTTTGACTTTCAATTTTTTTTTCTCCTCAACCTTGCTTCTTCTGTGACATTAATCATTCAGCACTATCCTTCCAGATGTTAACAATGTTCTGGACAGTTTTCACCTAATTCCAATAATCTAATTTCAGCAATCTCCTTCATTGTTTTCTTAGCATGTTCCAGGCCAATAAACTTCTTAGACATTTCAAATTATTTATTTATTTATTTATTTATTTTGGCCAAGAAGTGTATTTTACATCATAACAGACAAAATTGAGCATGAATGTAAGTTTCCGCCTTTTTACCAACAAATCAATATCAATCAATTTCCTTTGTATTTGATTCTTTTTGTAACACATGACATTAAGCTGCAGTGGGTGTGAGATTTTGTCTTTCAGATATCTAAAAACATGGGAGTTGAAATCGCCCTTGCGGTCCCTGATTAAGCACATTATCTGCTCATAAATGATAAATAAATGGAACTTAAACCAAGAAATCAAATAATAATGTTTGTCATATATACATATATATATAATATGATTAACTTCATTACTCTGTACAGTTATACTTAATACACAGTGTATATTATACTATATGGTGTTCTTGAAACTCTACAGTAGACATGTAGATGGAAGGTTTATTTTAAAATACGCAAGTGTGTGTGTGTGTGTGTGTGTGTGTGTGTGTGTGTGTGTGTGTCCTGGTTTGTGGCGAAGAACCTGTAATCACAAAGGCCTGATGAGAGAGAAAGCAGAAACCAGGTTCAGAAATAAGAGCTACACCCAGTGCCCACAGAGCCTCGCCCATGGCATGTGCGCACCACATCGGACTTCAGGCTGAACCTTCAGCAAGTAGTCGAAAAGATGTCAAAAAATTTTTTTTTAATGATTCATTAAAATACAGTTAAGCTCGGATATACGGATTTTATTGGGGCTGCATAAGCTGAATATTATGTCCAGATCAGGCAATGAGATACAAATACAAGGTTAAAGAGTTTAAAGTTTATGAATTTTCATTATTTGAGTGTATTTTTGAAGTGCACAAGTTAGTCATTAATCATTTATTCAGACCGTAAGTGTCATGGTGAGTAAAGGTTTAGTGTGCATTTAATGGTGAATTTAAGTAATTAATATACAGTATGTATTGATTAATCAAACAGTTAATTCATGAATTTTCTACAACAGCAGCTCTGTGCTCGTTTTACGTTTCTATAGTAACAGCTGACTTAAATGACGGATGCACTACGTAAACAGATTAAAAACATTTTTCGGTGTATCAGAGATAAAACTACAGTTTTGCTTGAGGGATTTTTTTTTCTGTCATAAGGAAGTCTATAAATGTCGCTTTTGTGGCTGCTCTGAGACAGACTTTACTTATTATTCATTTTAAGAGGAAGAAAAAAAAAGAGTCTAGTCAGGAAGTATTCGTATATATGTGCTGTAACCAAGCAACAAAAAAAGCCAAGTAAAAATATCTCAAATATGGATGTTTTTGATTATTTGACTTAAATTAAAAATTTTCTACACTCTAGAAAAAAATTGATTAAAAAAAAACTATGAAATAAGACACATGAAATGATCTAATTGAGTAAACAAATGCAGTTCAACAATTCCAGCTGTTCTGGATCAGTTCTTGCAAGAACAGCATTGTGTCGAGTGCATTTGCTAAACCCATCAACACCATGATGAAACTGACTCTCATGAAGACCTTCCCAGTCCAAAGTCCAAATCTTTGGATTTTTTTTTTGGACGCCTTCAGCATTGCTTTACAGTGTAGAAAGAAATTCAGAAAAATCAGGAACAATCATGGAATTGAAGGCTGTGTCCGAACTTTTGACTGTTACTATAAAACTCATTTTAAGGGTTTCTTTCATAAGACAATGTAAACCTTTAAATACCTCAGGTTAAATAATTTTAGATTCGTTTTTATAATAATATAATAATAGGTACATTTGCAGTATATATAAGATATTTTCACTTATATTATTTTGCTATAAGAACACTCCTCAAAATGTTCTATTATTTACAGTTTCATCACAAAAAAGGGAAATAGTGTATGAGATAAAAGAACTACATTGTAAGCAGATGACAGTTGTCACTTCAGTTACTCGATCAATCAAAATGAATGCTTCAATAATAATAATAATAAAATGATGAAGAGCATACAGCAGCTCTACGTGTTTATTGGCACCCGTTGTAAAAAGGGTTAGGAAAAATCCATTTGGTGACGTAGCTTCATCTCACACTGGAAAAAAAACCAGAGGAAAATGGAAGAATAAAGAAAAAATAATTTTCAATCAAATAATAATGGCAATAAATGTGGCACATCTTTTTATTTAAAAAAGTTTTATTCGTTTTGTAATAAGAGTTGAGTTTCTCTTTTTTTCAGCATGAGATGAAGCTCCTTTACCAAGAGCTAGATTTTTTTTACAAGATGTGCCAATAATTGTTTAGGGCCCTGTGCTATAAATATCCCTTTTTTTTTTTTCATTTTCTCATCCTTGTTAAAAACAAGCAGATTTTGTGTATCACGCTGTGTGTGAACTCATCTATGGATAAATTACCGTAAGGAACAAAACCAACCCACCACACCGTCAGGGAAAGGAGGAGAAAATGGGAGGGAAGGAGGGAACGAGATGTTCACCACACAAATGAAGAACCTCACTTTGTCCTAACTAATCTTTTTTTGGCGAAGCTACACATAGGCTCAAGCTGCTGTTCCACTCTCAGTGCAGCACAGAGGCAGCTGGTCTCCCTCACTTTCTTTCTTTCTTTCTATCCTCCTTTTTTAATTGTCCTGTGCACCGGAGGGAGATTGGGGATCTCTGCTGACTACAGAAAGAACATCTGTCTGCACATCAGTAAGTAAAATTTCTTTAGCCTGGATTCATTCGGATCATTACTGAGTTCATTTGCAGCAAAATGATTGAACTTTGCTGATGACTTTCATTTAAAGGGCAGATTTGGCTGGGGGTCAGCATGCACAATTTGCAAATGTGGGCTTATTATGCCCCCCCCCTTCCCCCCCAATCCATACACTATATACATATTTAACATATTCCCAATACTTCTATATTCTTTCAGTTGTTTAGACTGATAACCTCTGTTGGATTAACTTTCTTAAAAACTTTTTTACATTTGACCTTCGCTGCTCTATAAATATTAATCTCCTGGAAGGTATTGCTGACATAGAATGTTTCTGTACAGTAATTCATATCATACTGTTTCATGATTTGAATGCATTTGTCCTAGACTAAGTTCTTCTTTCGGGTTGAGAGGGAAAAAAACTCATTGGGTGAGCCGTAGCATTCGAGTCAGATGAGTTACCTTACTTTTATAGTTGCAGTTTTGTCCTCTTGATATTTGAGTTAACTCACTCTTTGAAGATATTTCTCTCGAGATCAACTGCAGAATTATTCCTTTCATTTTAGAATTCTATTTTTCTTCAGGATTTCCTTCCCTGAATAACAATTCTCATAATCTTCTAGATTTAATCAACTTGCAAAAACAACAAGATCTCGTCCTGTACGTTAAGACCATGTAGATATCATAAATCAGTGCAACTCCTTAATTTAGTAATCTGACCATACCTGTCATTTTTTCATGATTCATTTCAACTCCAAATGAATAGGAGTATGATTTCATTTCCCATCTTTGCCCTCCCCTCCATTTCTACACCTTTGCACATCATCCTGTGCTTTGAAGAAAAGTAGGCCTTCATCTCCTCTCTACACTAAGCCACGTGCCCCACACTCAGATTAGCCTGCAATGACAGAGCTGAAAATCTCAGCATGTAATTTCGCTCGGTTCTTTCCTCTGGTTTTAGACCGTGCTGCCTTCAACATGCAGGAGACACCCACACATTAGATCCAGGAGCTCACAGCAAACCTCTCATTAGGATCTGGTTTCTACCTTACGTGGTCCTTATGGCTAATTAATGGACAGGAAATGTAGATACTGTTTTCAGAACTCAGCAAAAAGATTTCTCTCATTAAAATAAATAAATAAATAAACTCCTTTTGCATTTGTTTTATTTTATGTAATATTGGTTTGAGTGTCTAAACCACACTATATGTACAGCATGTATTTGAACTATAGTTTAACCTGAGAAGTTCAACTTCAACTTCCTCTTTTCCACAAGCCTGAAACTACACTTCTGTTGTGACTAATAATGAAATTATTCATTAATGTCTCAAATGCATGAATTATACGAGTATGCACATCTTAGGGATATAAAGAAATTATAGACAGAGATTTTTGGGATTTGATTTAAAAAAAAAAAAAAAAACAACAACAACAACAAGCAGCTGTGCTTAGCTTTTTTTTTTTTTTGCAGTGCATAGTGGTTGGACCGGTGTTTGTTTTGGAGAGCAGAAATAGATCCTCTGGTCTGGTTTATTACAGCTGAACTAAAATAGCAAGAAAATACAGGCTAGCATCAAGTCTCCCACACTGTGTTCTCGCTGGCTTTGTCCAGATGTCTCACTATTTGTCTGAAAAGGAAATGAAAAAGTGTGAAGGCAAAGAAAGAAGGAAAAAAATCATCCAAACTTTCCATACCCCACATGTGTGTGTGTGTGTGTGTGTGTGTGTGTGTGTGTGTGTGTGTGTGTGTGTGTATACGGTATATTATTATTTTTTAAAACCTCCTGCAGTTTTAAAACCATTTTGTTTGCATAATTTCCAGAAAACAAAAAAAAAAAATTCAAATTTTCTAAAAAGTGTCTTATGGTTTTTCCCTGTAATCTGTGTATTACTCCACACCACCTACACCATCTAGAAATAAATTGTTTATCTGCTTTTCTGCCTGTCTTACATGCCCTACTCTTGTTAGTGTGGTGAGTGGGTGAAGCAGTCAATTGGAAAAAATTACAAACCAGACGTTGACTTGCTCCATCTCCACCCTGAATAAGTAATGGCCTGCTGTAACTAAAATAGATTTAACACATGAGGGAAAAAACACTGCAGATATGTTAACAGATGTACGTAATTGATTTAATCTCCTCTATATACTTGGTATATATACATAGTTTGTTTTTTGTTCTTTTTAATGCTAATATTAAAATGATTAATTTACTCTTCCTTGCATGGATATTCACTTTTTTCCACTTTACTACATTTTGCATTTTCACAACCTGGACTTAAAATGGACTTATTTGGGACCTTATGCCAAAAACCTGGACAAAAAGCAATTTTATACCACAGTTAAATTAAATTAATGTAATTTGCTAAATTATTTACAAATGAAAAAACAAAATGTTCAGCTTCACTGCAATTAAATGTTATTTGAAGGGCGTCACATGATCTCAACATTAATCCATCTATTCCTGGAAAGGCTCAAAAGCAAACAGCATCATGACATGACACGGGCATATAAATCTGGGACAAAGTGCTGGTGCAATTGGGTTTTGGCTTTTCCATTATTTGAACATATCCTACAGAGTACAGGCTGCCATTACCCAGAGTGGAGAGATAAAAGCCATTACCGATGAAATGTTACTGAAGATATATTGGAGAGTCAATAAAAGTGTGGAGAACAAGGTATTTGGTCTTTTTTGTCTACGTTTTGTAGAAACCCAGCACTGCTTATCACCCTATACACACTGAAGCATTGTGGGAGCAGCTGAAAGACCAACAACAAGGAAAAAAAATATTCACTAATCACTAACGATCAGGCATTAATACATCTTGCCAGATTTTAGTCTTCATAGTCATTAATCTAGAATTCATTTGAATTGAATAGCTCTGGCCCATATAGTGTTCTCTGTTTTGACTTGACCAATACCAAGAAAGATTTTTACCTTGTGTAAAGTGTCGAGAAATGTGAAAGAAGGAGGTTTGGTGTAGTTTAAAGCTAATATTAATCATTTCCTGTCTGTTCAACATTTTGATTAG
>JAAGKR010008202.1:0-20714 GCA_011419295.1 Clarias macrocephalus
TGGGTCCATCTGGATGCCTGATGGAGAGATTAGGTAACCCAGGAAGGATGTGGACTCTTGGTGAAACTCACATTTCTCCGCTTTGACAAAGAGTTTGTCCTCCATCAGGCGTTGCAGGACTTGACGTACGTGTCTCCTGTGTTCCTTCAGTGATCTGGAGAAAATCAAGATGTCGTCAAGGTAAGCAAAAACAAAGATGTTTAGGAAATCTCAAAGGACATCATTGATCAGGTTCTGAAATACTGCTAGTGCGTTGGTTAGACCAAAAGGAACTACCAGATACTCATAATGGCCGGTAGGGGTGTTGAAGGCTGTTTTCCACTCATCTCCTTCCCTGATCCTGACTAGATGATAAGCGTTTCTCAGGTCTAGTTTGGTGAAGAAGCGAGCATCTTGCAGTAGTTCGAAGGCTGTGGACATCAAAGGAAGTGGGTAGCGGTTCTTTACTGTGATTTCATTGAGCCCCCTATAATCTATGCATGGACGAAGTGACTTATCCTTCTTCTCCACAAAGAAAAATCCAGCCCCAGCCGGGGAGGAGGAGGGACGGATGATTCCGGCGGCCAGGGACTCAGAGATGTACTGTTCCATTGCCTCCATCTCAGGGCGTGACAACGAGTAGAGGCGGCCTCTTGGGGGACTGGTACCAGGGAGGAGATCAATGGTGCAGTCATAGGGGCGGTGAGGGGGTAGAGAAGTGGCGCGTGATTTGCTGAAGACCTGTTTCAGATCATGATATTCAGTGGGGACTTTGGACAAACTGGGGATCTCTTCTCGAGAAGAGATAACTCCATTTCTGAGAGATGCAGAATGAAGACAGAAAGACAAACAGGCAGGGCTCCATTCCAAGACACTTCTCCTTGTCCAGTCAATGTGGGGGTTATGTTGTTTTAACCAAGGGAGCCCAAGGACGATTGGTGCATGGGGGCTCTTGATGATCAGGAAGGAGATGCTTTCTGCATGGTTTCCTGAGCACAGAAGTGTGAGTGGGCCTGAGCGATGGGTGATCGGAGGAAGTTTGCTGCCATCTAGTGCCTGGACGTTGAAGGGTCGACTGAGAGGAACAGAAGGAATCTTGAGCTGAGTGATTGTAGAGGCGGCTATCAGGTTATGATCTGCCCCGGAGTCGATGAGTGCATACAGAACTTGGGACTGGTTATTGTGGGTCAAAGTCACAGAAAACAATGGTCGTGTAACTGGGACGGAACTGAGTGTGGGGGCCCCCTGTACTCCCAGAACTACAGGGGGCCCTGGGCTTTTAACGGACAGGTGCGTACTAGGTGACCAGATTGACCACAGTAGAAACAAGCGCCCTCATTGTGGCGTCGTTGACGTTCCATTAACGAGATACGAGTACGACCAATCTGCATGGGCTCTAGTGGGGTTTCGAAGGTAGGTGTAGTGACAATTGAGAATGGTCGTTGAATGGGAGCAGGGGTTATGTGAGGGTCCTGTAGGGCCTCATAGTGGGCATGTTTGCGGGCGTCAATACGTGTCGTCAGATCCATGAGTTCTTGAATCGTGGTGGGAAGCTCTCGAGCGGCAAGTTCATCCTTAATAGGATCAGAGAGTCCATGGAGAAATGCATCGAACAGTGCCTGCTCATTCCAGCCACAAGAGGGTGCCAGAGTCCTGAAGTCGATGGCGTAATCATGTACGGAGCGGGATCCTTGCCTTAACTTGAGTAATTGGCCTGCTGCCTGGCGTCCTGAAAAAGAGCGATCGAACACTCTCCTCATTTCGGCGGTGAATGCCCCATAGGTGGCGCAGCAGGGGACCTGGGCATCCCATAGTGATGTTCCCCACTCCCTTGACTTTCCAATAAGGAGGGTTATGACGTATGCTACCTTGGAGCGTTCTGTGGGGAAGGATGACGCTTGCAACTCCAGTACAAGAGAGCATTGAGAGAGAAATGAACGACAGGTGAGAGGATCGCCGTCGTAGGAGGGCGGCGCAGGGAGGCGTGGTTCATGACGGGTGATAGGTGTTTGTGATGGCGGTGGCACCTGAGAAGCAGGAGAAGAAAGATGTAGCTGCTGGATCTGATCAGTGAGGGATGTTTGTGTGACAGTGCGAAGCGCAGTCATGATATGTTGAATATCCTGCTGGTGAGAGCCTAACAGCTTGCCTTGGTTCTGCAGCGCCATGTTCAGCCGCGCGATGTCTGCTGGATCCATATTTGGCCAGATTATACTGTTGCGATCCGGGCGGGCGTAGTGGATCCAAGCGCAGAGCGCGTGTGGAATATAGCGCCAATTGTCCTGTGATGAACGCGCTGTTTGTTTCGTGAATGAAAACTCCCGCTGTACGGAGATGCGGCGGCATGGAGCCTCGCGTAGAGAATGCGGAAGTGAAGAGCCACTGCGTGCTGAACGCAACTCTGGTCCGCGGGGAATAATCGTGGTCGTGAGCGTGCTTGGTTCAAGTTCGTGAAATCAGATGTCCGTGATCCAGTATCATGAGCGTGAAACAAGGGCGAGGGTCGAGATCCAGAAATCCGGTAAAGCAAGAATCCTAATCGTGAGACGTGAGCGAGATCCGTGAAACTAAGCATGGGTCGAGATCCGAGAGTCAAGGCAAACAAGAACGCTGGAAAATTGGGCATGAGAGCACTCAATAATCTGGCAATGAATGGTGGTTCGTGAGAGGGTTATATAGAGAGGAAATGATTAATGGGATGAGAAACAGGTGTGCTCATGCCGGTGAATGAGGCGGTAAAACAGATGCAGTGAACTGGAGCGTGGAACGGATTCTTGGGTGATCAAGACTTGGGTCGTGACGTGGGCATGACCTGGCGTACCGTGACAGGAACAGGAGTGCTCAGGTGATCATGGCGGGCTGTGGCTTGCCGTGTCGTGACACATACTATGTATGTGACAAATCAACTTAAAAGTTTAAGAGGATAACAAAAACTGTCCAATGCATCAAGGGAGCTTTGCTTCCTAAGATTAATGACAGTGACAGGAAGTGTTGTCTCAGGAGAGCACAAAAAAATCACAAAGGACTTCTCTTACCCTGCCCATAGGCCCATGCCTACCTGCCTTCTGGGAGGTGCTACAGGAGCCTCCGGACCAAGACAAGAAGATTCAGGAAAAGCTTTTTCCCCATAGTTGTTTCCTTGCTGAACTCTGCACCCCTCACATACCTCACATACAAACTGAACTAACCCTCTGTCTAACCCTTTGCACTGCTCATAATGTACAACTATACAGACCCTGTAGCTAGAATTGCACTACGTTAGGACTACGTTAAGGCCCCCGATCCTAGCTGGGAAAGCCGGCCAGCCGACGAACCTCCAGGAGAGACTCCCGCCTGTGGCGGCACCCAGAGAAAGCTGGGAGGGGCCGGTCTTGGCTCATATCAGCAAAAGAGGTCATCTTCATTGGAGCATGCAGGAGTGCTTTCTCCGTGTTCTCCATCCTGCCACTCTGTCCACTGTTGCCTTTCGGCAGCTGTGTGTCCGCATGCCAGTTGGGCATTGCTAACGGATCTGCATGTTTACATCTTCACTTCTTTCCTTCCCCATCTATCCCCTCTCTCTCCTTTAACTCTTTCCTTCCCCATTTTCTTGAATAAAATTACCCTTATTCGCGCAAGACCTCGCCTTTGTGTCCGTGCGTCTGTGGTGCCAACCATGCACAAGGGTCGAACCTGTTACACATTGCACTCATTATACATAACTCTTCATGTAACAGGAGTTTAAATAATAATAATGGTTGCAGAGCACAACCATTGGCGTGTTTTCCCAATTCATGTATAAATTTGACTAAAATTTATACATGAATTGGGAAAAAACGCCAATGGTTGTGCTCTGCTGTATCCACGTTTATTACAGATAGGGGGTGGTGCTACACAAACGGCAGCAGTTTTCGTGACTGAAAATTTTGTCAACCTGCCTTTATACCTTAGATAATGTAGCTCCAGTTAAAAGGAAAATTATTAGAGATAAGAAACTCTACGCAGAGTCAACCCAAGTAAAGCTGCTGGACCAGACCACATCACAGGCAGAGTGCTTAGAGAATGTGCGGAACAGCTGGCAGATGTTCTCACCGACATCTTCAACATCTCTCTGAGCAGCGCCGTCGCTCCCACATGCTTCAAGTCTTCCACCATCGTCCCCGTGCCGAAGAAGTTTTCTGTTTCCTGTCTCAATGACTACCACCCTGTTGCACTCACACCCATCATCATGAAGTGCTTAGAGCGGCTCGTCATGAGACACATCAAGACCCTGCTGCCCCCCTCACTTGACCCCCTGCAGTTCGTGTATCGTCCAAACTGTTCGACGGACAACGCCATCTTCACCACACTTCACCTGGCACTGACACATCTCGAAAAGAAGGACATTTACGTCAGAATGCTGTAAATAGATTTCAGTTCAGCATTCAATACAATCATCCCCCAACACCTGATCGGGAAGCTGAGCTTGTTGGGCCTGATTCCCTCTGTAACTGGATCCTGGACTTTCTGACCGAAGAACCTCAAGCAGTGCGGATCGGGAACTACACCTGCAGCACCACCACCCTGAGCACTGGGGCCCCTCAGTCCCCTGCTGTTCACGTTGCTGATTCATGATTGTGTAGTGACACAGCTCCAATCATTTTATCAAGTTCGCAGATGACACGACCGTGGTGGGTCTCATCAGCAAGAACGACGAGTCAGCATACAGAGAAGAAGTGCAGAGGCTAACGGACTTGTGTCAAGACAACAACCTGTCTCTGAACGACGATAAGACAAAAGAGATGGTTGTTGACTTCAGGAGGACATGGAGCGATCAATCTTCACTGATCATCGATGGCTCTTCTGTGGAGATCATCAAGAGCACAAAATTCCTGGGTGTCCACCTGGAGGAGAACCTCACCTGGTCCCTCAACTCCAGCTCTCTGCATAAGAAAGCCCAACAACGTCTTTTCTTCTTAAGAAGGCTGAGAAAGGCACAGCTTCCACCATCAATCCTCACCTCCTTCTATAGTCCACAATATTTATTTCACTCGCTATTTGCACACAATATTTGTCACAATGTCAATTGTTTACTGCTGCTCATCCCACTACTCATACCTCATCCCAAAAAAACAAAACAAAAAAAAACCCTGCAACGTCTTACATTGTTGTGTATATCATGTAGCTCTTTGTTTGCACATTTGGACGTGCACTTTGTTGTCTGTTGTTTATTTTTTGTATAGAAGTTTATAGGTTTTTTTTGGGTTAACTTTGTAACAGGCGGTTGCATAGTTACAGGCTCCCGACCAGCGGGGGCGCTGTGGGAGCCGGTTACATTAAATCAATAAAAGAAGAAGAAAGGCTGGGCTAGGTAACAGCAGCCATTACCCCAGCCAAAGCTAAAGCCGAGGCTAAAAGCTAAAGCCGAAGCTAAAAGCTAAAGCTGAAGCTAAAGCCACTATTTGAAAACCCGAGTCGGGACCTAGTACGTCCATGAGGGGTTTTTTTTGTGTGTGTGTGTCCCGGGAGTCGGCGTGAGTGACGGGGGTTCCTCCGGGATTAACTACACCAGCAGCTATGTGCACGCAGGACCGGTTCGTTGGTGGCCACCCTGTCGCCACTAAAGGAGACGTCGCTCGTTGAGGACATCTGGCGCGGAGCGGGACGTTCTCCGAGTTTATTAATTTTGTTTATGGACTTGCGTGGGAGTGGGGGGAAAAAGCTCATATGTGTATGTGACTCTGTGCATGTGTGGGTGAGAGTGAGAAAACACGGGGAGTGAGTGGTGTGACACTGTAAATAAATGTATATACACTTTTGCTTACATAAAAATAGATTTCTGGTGGTCCATATCCAACCCTGATTCTGTTAACGGCAAGTTATTATTTCCAATAATAGTAGCGTGTTTGTTACAGTGGCGCCCAACATGGGGCCATCAGAGTTTTCTTTTCTTGTGTATTGTGTATATTTTACATTGCTACATAGATGGTGTTAGCTGTTACCTACCTAGCCACTCTCTTATACCATCTTACACTCCGCAAAAACACACACTCAAAGGTTTGGTTAATCACACTGTTTATTAAAAATAAATTGGGGCAAAATATGGCAGAGTCCGATGCATGAGCTGAGGAAGGGATGGGAGCACATGTCTTCACTGCAAGCCCTTTCATAACGCATCGTGAGCCCATGCAATACGAGGGCCCACAAGGTGACGATGGGGTAGAGCAATGAACAGCTGATGAACAGCTGCCTCCACCTCCTCGCAATGAACAGCTGATGAACAGCTGCCTCCACCTCCTCCTCCCGTTGACGCTGAAGACGGCCCAAGCCTCATTTCCATGGTGCTAGCAGCCCGCCTCGGCCAGCTTGAAATGGCTTAGGCGTTGGAAGACAAGCTCACCCACCCGGCGAATGGATGAGCTGTCAGAACGGGTGGATGAGCTGCAACGCATCCACAACACTGAGGTATTAACCTACCAATGTAAACTGGAGAATGCTCAGGAGGAGATGCTACAACTGTGTCAGACAGTGAAAAAGCAGTGTGAGGAGCAATTGAACGATGTAGGCTGTTCCCTGATGGAGTGCATGAAGAGGTGAGACTCACAGTTAAAAGCCATGATGAGTGCACAACCGGTCACTGCCGCCACTCCTCATCTCTCCTCACTCCTCATCCTCCCTCTTGTAACAGCTGCTCACAGCCTCCTACTTTCAAACCAGTAGACTAAAGTAAAGAAAGTCTCCCTGTATGTGGCCAATCCACTGCCCCCAGTGTCTGATGCATCCAAATCCGCCATCTCCAGCTTGGTCAACAATGCTTCCCTGTCAGAAGAACACAAGTATCAGTTGCAGGAGCTGTTGTTAGAGTGGCCGACAGTGTGCACTGACTGGATTGGCCATACTAAGGCAATAACCCACCACATCTACACCACCGATAAAAGACCAGTCAGAAAAAAAGCTTACCCTGTCCCTGTCCACAAACAGCAAATCGTCGAGGAAGAGGTCACCAAGATGCTGGAAGCCGGTATCATTAAACCGTCACCTCGCCGTGGGCCGCTCCGGTTGTGCTGGTGGGAAAAAAGATGGTGGGACCCGTTTTTGTGTGGACTTTAGAGCCCTCAACAGCAAAACACCACTGGATGGCTTCCCTATGCCCCAGGTCCATGAGATCTTGGAAGATCTCTACGGGGCTACTGTGTTCAGCTCATTAGATCTGCATAGTTATTATTGGCAGGTGTCAATGCATCCAGATAGCATCCCCAAAACAGCGTTCGTCACAAAGAACAACCAATACGAGTTCCTCCGTCTTCCCTTCGGCCTGAAACATGCAGGAGCAACTTTTCAGAGACTTATGACAGAAGCCATAGGAAAGTATTGTTTTGTTTACATTGATGACATCATTGTTTATTCAAAGGACACCACTTTTCACCTTAACCATCTCCAACAGATATTTGCACTCCTTGAAGCTGCTGGTCTCACAGTCAACCTGAAAAAATGCAACCTCTGTCAGACATCCCTCTTCTTTCTGGGACACATCATATCGGCTGAAGGCATAAAAACTGAAGGAGCCAAGGTAGTAGCTATATGAACTTACCCCGTTCCCTGCAACCTTAAGGAGCTACAGTGCTTTCTAGGTTTGGCTGGTTGGTACCATCGGTTCATTCCCCACTTCTCAGAGCGTGCTGCTCCTTTACACGCTCTGAAGAAGAAAGGAGCCAAGTGGGTTTTAACAGCTCCAGACTTCAGCTGCCCCTTCAAGGTGCAGACGGACGCCAGCAACATCGGCCTGGGTGCAGTACTCACCCAAGATCATGAAGATGGGGAGCATGTGATTGCCTACGCCTCCCAGCTGTTGCATGGAGCTGAAAGTAGGTATTCAGCATCAGAGAAGGAGTGTCTCGCTGTGGTATGGGCAGTGGAGAAATGGCATCAATACCTAGAGGGTAAAACCTTCACCGTTATCACTGATCATGCTGCTTTAACCTGGGTTTTTAATCAGCCGAACCCCTCCTCACGCCTAACCCGCTGGGTACTCAGGCTACAGGCATTTGAGTTCATAGTTCAGTACCGTAAGGGGCAGTGCAACATCGTTCCTGATTCCCTGTCACGGCGCTGGGAGGGGGAAACCACGAACGCCCATCGAGGCAACGATCTGCAGTAGGGTCTGCCCTGGGACTGCGAGGAGCTGGAGAAGGCCCAGAAGGCAGATGAGACGCTTCATACACTGTGGAAAGAGGCAAGGTTAGATCCTGACATTAAAAAAATACATTACTGCATAATAAATCAATTTCTCTATCGTCAGATCCCCAAGCAGTACGGGTGTAGTCTCCTCTAGCTGGTCATCCCAACGTCTCTGCGACCCCAGTATCTACAGTACGCCCACAACAACCCTCTCAGCGTTCATCTGAGGCGGATGAAGACCCTGCAGAGGCTGCTGAAGGTCGCCTACTGGCCAGAGGTACACTGAGATGTCTGGGAGTATTGTAAAAACTGTGTTACTTGTCAAAAATACAAATCTCGCATTAGTAAGCTGGCGGGATTACTAAAAAGCACACCTGTAGTGGAACCTGGTTTTATGTTGTGGGTAGATCTCACGAGTCCTTTTCCACGTTCTTCCCGGCTCAATAAACATCTGCTGGTGGTCGTAAACTACTGCAGCAAGTGGGTTGAGATGTTTCCTTTAAGAACAGCAAAGGCTCACAACATAGCCAACATTTTAGCTAGAGAAATTTTCACACGGTGGGGCACTCCTGGTTTCTGATAGAGGTCAAATGAACTGAAACTCCGTGAATACTGCACACACAGACATGAGAAATATATCTATAGAAAGCTTAAAGGGTCTATTTTTAAATGATGTAAGCTATTTTCTCAACAAACATTCTCAGTTTATGTAATCCATGTGAAACCAAGGAGAGGCACAGAATTTCTCTCGCACTTCATTATCCGATAATGACCTGAGGCAGGCCACGCCCACACACTATTCACAGGGAAAACAGGCTGGGTAATCTACAGGCGAGGCCACGCCCCCCCCCCCCCCGGACACCGGCTTGAAAAAGCACAGCCCCGGTGTTCTATCAATTCATCCTACTCATCATTACAGTGGAACCTTGGATTACGAGCATAATTCGTTCCGGAAGTGGGCTCGTATTCCAAAACACTCATAAACCAAATCATCATTTCCCATAAGAAATAATGAAAACTCAAATTATTCGTTCCACAGCCCCCAAAAATAAATACATAAAAATTATTAATACAATCTATAAAATGAAAATAAAACAAATTAATCTGCACTTTACCTTTAAAAAAAAGTACAAATAAATCCTGACAGATAAGTGTTTCCATTGGTGCGAGCACGCACCGTGTGTGTGTGTGTGTGTGTGTGGAATTAGCCCCTTCCCTCGCCTCGTTTTACACAGTAACACTCCTCCTCCCTCTCCCCACCTCACTTTTTCACAACAGTTTCACAACAAACACACGCACACAACAGAAACACCATTTTAACAGGAAAAAAAGAAATCTCTCTGAGACTGACATGAGTGTATATTAACAGACACACTTTTTAAGTTTCACAAGCGCATAAACACAGCGGAAATACAGGTTTAACGGAAAAAAGCGAGACTGGCACGAGCGCATACTAAAGGAATCAATTAAGTTTCACAACAAACCCACACACAAACACGGAAACACCGTTTTAACAGGAAAAAAATAAATCTCTCTGACCTGGCGTGAGCGCATACTAAGGGAATCACTGCTGTAAAGTAAAAAAAAAATGAACCAGCACCTTACCTTTGAAAAGAATCGCGACAGAGCAGAGTTTCTGTATGTTTGTGAAGCTGGGAGGGGTGAAAAGGCAAGAGAGCGTCTGTGCGTGTGTGTGTGTTTCAGTGTCAAATTGCGCGCGCACAAGCAGAGTTTCTGTGTTTGCGAAGCCATGGGGGAAGTGAGAGAGTGATGCTTGGTGTCAAAATAAGAGTCGCATGTGTGAAGCATGATACTTGGCGCTCGTAAACTAATACTTGCTCAGTTTCCGAATAAAAAATTATTTAAAATCTTTGCTCGGTTTGCGGAACACTCATAAACCACGAGCCTTTCTGCGCATGCGCAGTAAAAATATGTCATGCTTAAATGTATTCATGTACGAATTAAATGAGGTATTTCCTAGTTTTGTGCTTTTAATTGAAATTTTATTTCATTCACATGTGTGCATATAACAGTTGACCTGTGAATTGATGGGTTGGAGTGATTCTTTTTTTATCATTTGTACCCATTTAAAAACTATGGGAATTACATTCTGATGAAGTACCATCATGTGTCAGAATCTGCTGCCCATGTTAAAACTGAGTATTTGCAGTCTTATGTCCATTTGGATAATGTAGGACAGACCGGTATAACTATCTGTTTTTTTCTACCAGTAGGAAATTCTGACAAGTAGGAAAAACTGATAGAACACCGGCTTGAACACACACACAGTTTACACACAGATTCAGTGAGTTTTCTGCGCTTTTGGAAGATGGCACGCTACACAGCTGACGAAACTCTTCAGATGATTATGGTTGCTAATATATATTTGGCTCAGTTTTGGTTAGCTTTATTTACAATATCTGCTCAGGTGTAAATGTTTAGAATGTGTTAAATGTGTATGTAAAACATGCCGGTGCATGGCATCATGCTAATGTCTCGGGTGTAAATGTTTGAGATGCTCTACATGGTCTGTGGCCCATCAACAGATATTTGTCCAGCCTGTTGCCCATCAACACATACAGAGGGGCACAAAAGTGTAAACACACTGACAGTTGTTATCTCTGCTCTTTTTAAAACTTGATTGAATTATGTCAGCAGAGTAGTGTTATGTTTCAGAGATAACAGTATGCATTTTTGGGGCCTCTCTATATAATTTTGTTAGTTTACTTGGAACAATACAGGCTAACAATTTTTTTAAATATTTTTTTAGGAATGTGTCTGCATCACCCTTGCCTTCACCAGCACCTCACAAAGGGACACACAAGCGACATTCAGTTTTAAAGGCAACCGAGAATCATACTGAGTAAGTGCACATGTACAGTATATGTGTGTGTATATGATGATGATGTACATTAGTTTCTTTTATTGTGTTACCAGCATGCTCATGTTTTTTTCCCCTTCTTTTTTCAAAATAGTTGTGACAGTGAAAATGATCAGCCACCATTTTGCTTTGAATGTCTGTTTCAGTTGTTTAGTTATTTTTTGTATCTTGGAGCACTTTTCTCACTGCAGTTTTTTCTCTCTGTTCTCGTTGCAGTTTTACTCTGAATGTATGTTTTTGTAGGGTTTTTGTATCATTCACTGCTTTTGTTTGCATCATTTTATCCTGAATGTCTGTTTTTACACATTTTATTCATCTTGAACTGTTCCTGAGATTCTTGCAAGTGAACCTTGATTTATTCTAAATAAACTGCAAATAAAGAAATATGTTTTTGTCCTCAAATTATTTTCTTGTAGCACTTTTTGTTTATTATTATTTATGCAGCTCATTATTCGGGTCTTTGTCTTCTCTGGTGTGAAGTAGAGCATTATTCATGATCATTCACGCCTCCTCGCATACGGCCTTTCTAAACGAAAAGTGTCTTAGAAAATGTAAATGAATATATTGTTTTCTGTGAATGAGTGATCAAGATGATTATCACATCATTTTGAAGTAAAAACTCTAGACTGCAAGATCCAGGTAACAAAAGTCTTGTAAATAAATGTTATGAATGTGTTTTGTCAACTTATTTCAGTGATTTTCTTTTTTTGCTGTTTTCAATAATCACACATAACTGTTTTTTTTTTCACAAATTTGTACATACATGCTGCTTATATATTACTGTAGCCCAGTTTGTGCTGAAAACAGTGTAGTGAGCCTTTAGATATTTTATATGTTTTTATAAGTAACTGAAAAATATACAAATGTCAAGACATGTCAAAACTTCTTCAGGGCCCCAAAACACCCTCAGACTCCTAAGGGTTAATATTGGGATTAGGATATTTAACATTTTAAAAATAAAATTCACTAGTTAGTTCATCTATTCTCTTTCCACACTTTAACCCTCCCACTGCCCTTTTTCTTTCATTCTCTGTTATTTCATCATTACATAATTCTCTATCTTCTTCAGTTATCCTGTCTGTTATTTGATTTACTAAAAATTTCCTCCACATTTGTACTCTTAAAAAGATCCTCGAAAAATTATTTTATATTTACCAAAATTTATTTTGCATTTTTTCTACATTTCCATCTGCTTTCCTTATTTCTTTAATTTCATCAGCTCTTTGTCTATTCCTTTCTAATTCAAAAAAGAATTTTGTATTTCTTTCATCTTCCACTGCATATTTTGCTTTCCTTCGTAAAATAGCTCCTTTGCATTTTTCCTCTTCTATTCTATTTAGTTTATCTTGAAGTTTTAATACCCTTTCTGTGTTGCCTTTGCCTTTAGCTTCATTTATTTTCTCTATCTCTTTTTTTCAATTAGCTCCTTATTTCCACCTCTTGTTTTCTTTAAATTTTTTGTCTAAAACTGCTGTACTGAATTTTTTAATATCATACTTTAGATTATCCCACCATACTGTTTTATCCTCTTCAAATAATCTGTTCCTTTTATTCATTCTTATTAAATTTTCAATATTTACACAATAAACTCTATCCTGTAATATTGCATTATTTAAAACCCAAATCCCTTTCCCCTCTTTATTTCTGTAAAGTCTATATTTATAAATAAAAATTTATGATCACTAAAAACTGTATCTTCATAAAATACATCCTTTATCTTGTGCTGTATTTCTTCTGAACACAATGCCATGTCTAATCGACTTTGTTTCAGCATCCCTTGTACTATTTGCCTTCTTGAAAACACTTTATTTTCTCTGTTCCTGTCTCTCCACACATCTACCAATTTAAAATCCGATATTTCCTTTAATTCGTTTCTCCCTTGATCTGATAAAAAAATAACATCCCCGATATCTGTTTTATCCATTATCATGTTAAAATCTCCCAGTAATATTGTGTTCTTTTCTTTTTTCAAACTCGATGCTATTTCTTTAAAAAAAACTCCTTCTTTTCTTTGTCTTCGTTTGGTGCATGTATGTTATATATGTAAGTCTTTTCTTTTTCTATTTACCTTTATTTACCTTTTGTATCACTCATGATAACTTTTCTGTATTCACACACTCCTGTTTTTGTTAAAATTGCTACTCCACCCTCTCTCTCTTTATCACCATTATTAAAATAAATTGTTCCGTCCCACTTGTTTTTAAAAGTCTTTACACATTCTTCGTCAGTTTGTCTCTTGTATACATAAAATATCCACATTCTTGCAACTTGATAAAACTCTTTCAAATTTCAGCTCATTCTTTAGTCCTCTTACATTAATTGACGCTCATCTCAAAGTCATCGCTGCAAATAAGAATAATATCCACCACATCGCTCTCTCCATCAGTCTTTTTGCTCCTCTATCTCCTCTTGTATCACATCTGCTCCTCTTTCTTTTAAATAGTCTATTTTCAAAGTCAACCTTTTTTCTCTCGTTTTTTTTCAGTACTTTCTCAATATTTAAAATTTTAGCTTTTTTTCTTACTGCTCCAGTCCTTGCTTGATTTCTTATTCCTCTTGTCCCCGTGTCTTCCATCTTCTCGTCGTGCTTATTTAAATCCTTTATGTCTTTCTGTAGTTATTTTCCTCCGCCTTCCGCCTCCACTCACCTTTTCTCCTCCTATCCATTCTCTCCAGTCCTTGCTTGTTTTTTTTTATTCCACTTGTCGCCTTGTCTTCCATCTCTTCTTCATGTTCATTTAATTCCTTTATGTTCTTTTGTCTTTTTTCTCCTTCCCCTTCCTCTGTCCGCCTTGTCTCCTCCTGTCTGTGTCCCTCTCCATTTGTCCCTGCTTCCACACTGTCCTCGTGTGCATCACCTTGTATTCTCTTATCCATACACAAATCTTCGTAAATTTCCATTTCGTTTTTTGTTTGTCATTTTCTTCCTCATGCTTTTGTTCTGCTTGTGTTTTGTTGTTTTCTTCCAACCTTTCTGTTTGTTCTGTTTCATCCTCTGATTTGACATTTGCACTGAAAGTTGTGGCAACTTTGGCATCTTTCCGCATTGCACTCTTTTGCAAAGTGTCCGTGTTGATTACATTTCCGACACAGAAATGATGGACAGTCTTTGTGCATGGACCCTGGACACATGATCAATCAACAGATCTTCATCTGCCTATCGTGCAGGACTCTGAAGTACTGCTGTCCTGTCACTGTGGTGAACTTCATGCTATAGGGCAGTGATGCCACTGTCGTCTGGAACTTTGCCTTTAGGTAACGTGTTCCGTCCTCTATCTCAGTGCCCGGATAAAACCTTCTTTTGATGGGTAAGATAGGATTCACTCCCCAGTCCATCAACTTGTTTATTATCTCTTCGTCCATGATGTACACCAGGAGGTGTAGGAATAAGACCAATATTTCAATAGTCTCCAATTCATTTACAAAGTATATGTCTCCTTTAATGTTTATGCTCTTGAGCAGGTATTCGGCTTCTGTCTGGGGGAGAACCTCTCCCCCAGACAGCATGGCGCCATACCATCCTGAACATAAAACATAAAGGGAACATAAAGGAGAGCTTGTAAAACTAAGAAGCGGGAAACTTAACCAAGGAAG
The DNA here is from genome assembly GCA_011419295.1 of Clarias macrocephalus. Lineage (NCBI taxonomy): Eukaryota > Metazoa > Chordata > Actinopteri > Siluriformes > Clariidae > Clarias > Clarias macrocephalus. The sequence continues at coordinate 14,591 of JAAGKR010008202.1, forward strand.
TCTACTGCACCTGGAGCCATAAAAGCAGGCACCTTGAACTCCAGCGGTGTAAATTGGCAATCTGATAAAGAAAGGAGGCAGTTTTACACTGCTGAGTGGGGGAAAACCCTCACTAACTTAGACCACTTGCCACCTCATTGAACCCAGGACACAGGATGTTTCCTCCACATGCCTTTCAATGAACAAAGAGGCATACGGCAGAGACACTATTATTATTATTATTTTTTTCCCTGATTTTTCTCCCTGATTTAGTCATGTCCAATTCCTCCTCGTCACTAGGGGGCTCCCACATTAAGGCTACTACTACCACTCAGCCGGGAAGGCCGAAGACTATCACATGTTTCCTCCGAACCACGTGACGCCAGCCGACCACATCTTTTCGAACTGCTCGCTCGCGCACCATTTGGGGCAGCGTAACACACTCGGAGGACAGCACTATCCGCTCCCTCAGCTCACAGATGCCCCTGACTGGCTGTAGAGCCGTGATTAATGTGGGAGCACTAAGTACCTCTCATCCCTCATCTCTGAGAGAGCTCGGCCTATCAGCTCTCTCTAGACCTCTGGCTGCGAGAGGTTACAGCACCACCCGGGATTCAAACTAGCGATCTCCGGATGATAGGGTGAGTGCTTTTTACCACTCGGAGGCCAGAGACACTATTTTAAACAATCTTTAAAGTGAGCCAGCAGATCAAAAGGCTCTATACATATATTCAGTATGTTTTATGTTTGTGTGTTATGTTTGATTATTCTACATAACTTTAAAGGTATTATCAGCATTTACAAACCCCTTTTACTAAACAAAGGTAGAAATGAGTGTGTAAGATGTCTAATATCAATCAAGAGCTTATTTCATTAAAAGAATGTTTATGTACACGGAAAATTGGTAGCATGAATAATGGTAGCACGAAGTCTTGTCGAGAGTTCTCGAAGAGCAGATGATATCAAAGAAGGAGGCGTAACGCCCACTGGGGCGGAAACCCGAGCGTCGCGCTTGCTTCCTTCAGATGGTCATGACGAGTTTTGACCCTTTGGACTTTATAAAAGGTAATCGGCTTGGCCCCACGTGACAGCAGTAAACCCGGCCTAATGTATGCACAAAACGGGGAACCAAGTGAGGCCTGGCTAAGCCCCGCAACCACATCCGATTGGACCTATCTTCCATGGGATAGACTGACACAAAGGGTCAAAACTCAGTGTCCAAACACGTCGTCATCATGACCATCTGAAGAAAGCAAGCATACCGCTCGGGCTTCCGCCCATGCAGGTGCTATGCTGACTTTGCTGACGTCATCCGCTCTTCGAGAACTCTCGACAAGACTTTGTTACAGCAACTAACTTACAGTAACTGCAACGAAGAAACCCACAGAAAAAGTTCCAGAGCGCACCATCGGTAACCAGGCAACCAAGCCTCACCGAAGGGCTTTCCAGAAAGATGTCATTTCAACCACAGCACACCAACCAATCAGCAACGCCGTGATTCCCTTCGCTGGACGAGAACCATGTGAATGAAGCGGAATGCAAGTATACAAACAAATCTGCATACCTTGCTGAAAAATGGTGCTCATTTCATAACTAAAGCCATAAGCTTAAAACCAAGACTCTGCTCTTGTGACTTTCGTTGGTCTAGTAAACAGTACTAGATGAACTTTCACCCTACAAACTGTTGGTATGTTTGTGTGTGGGTGCGTGTGTTAAGTAGGGTAGTTCAAATAAATTCTTGTTTCTTTATAAAGAATTGGATTTTAAAGTTTAAACATTTGCCCAGGGTCTAACTCGAACCCTAGGTAAATACCACATTTTGTATTATCATCGTTGGCTGTGGGATAAACAGAATTGGTAAGATACACTAAATCGTACTAAATGCTGGATGGGTAGTTGATAAATGTATGATATAAATTTTAATTCAGTTTAACAAAATTGTCCCGAATCATTAAAGATTCGATATACCTCTCACCCAGAGCTAAACACTACATAATGAAGGTAAAGAATGCAGCAGTCATTCTTGGTCTACTTCAAGTAAACCCTACATATTAATGGTGGAAAATGCATCAGGTATTTTGTCCACAGTAAAATGTCCTAACATTATGTATAAAACCCTTACATATATTAGTGGAGAAAGCGTGGGACATCGTGTCTACATATTAATGGTGAACAATGCTACAGTCATTCGTTGTCATTTTCATGTAAAATACTACAGACCTTAATCCTATTGAGAAATTGTGGTCAATCCTTGAGAGGTGGGTGGACAAACAAAAACACACACATTCTGACAAACTACAAGAATTGATTATGTAAGAATGGGCGCCGCCATCAGTCAGGGTCTGGAACAGAAGGTGGTTGACAGCATGTCAGGGTGAATTGCAGAGGTCTTGAAAAAGAAGATCATCACTGCAAATACCGACTCTTTACATTTTAAACTAATTGTCAATAAAAGCCTTTAATACTTATGAAATGTTTGTAATTATACTTCAGTATAACAGAGTAACATCTGATACAAAGCTCTAAAAACAATGAAGCAGCAGACTTTGTGGAAATGAATATTTCCACAATTCTAAAAACGTTTGGCCCCCAGCTGTGTGCATAAATTTGCATCTCAATAAATTAGAATATCTAATTCAATTACAAAAGTGAAACTCAAATATAGACTCAACACACACAGACTGATATAGTTCAAGTGTTTATTTCTTTTAATTTTGATGATTATGGCTTACAGCTAATGAAATCCCAAAATTCAGTATCTCAGAAAATGAAACTATTACCTAAGACCAATAAAACAAAAAGATGTTTAACACAAAAATGTTGGACAATTGAAAAGTATGAACATGAACAGCACTCAGTACTTGGTCAAGGCTACCTCTGCATGAATTACTGCAGCAATGCGGCATAGCATGGAGGCGATCAGTCTGTGGTACTGCTGAGGTGTTATGGAAGCCCAGGTTGCTCTGATAGCAGCCTTCAGCTCTTCTGCAATGTTGGGTCTGGTGTCTCACATCCTCCTTTTCACGGTACACTATAGATTCTATATGGGGTTTAGGTCGGGTAAGTTAGCTGGCCAATCAAGCACAGGGACACCATGGTCATTAAACCAGGTATTAGTACTTTTGGCAGTGTGGGCAGGTGCCAAATTAAATCAGCATCTCCATAAAGCTGGTCAGCAGAGGGAAACATGAAGTGCTCTAAAACGTCCTTGTAGCCAGCTGAACTGACCTTTGACCTAATAAAAACACAGTGGACCAACATCAGCAAATGACAGGGTTCCCCAAACCACCAGTGACTGTGCAATAATTACACTTGACCTCAAGCAACTTAGATTCTTTGTCTCTCCTCTCTTCCTCCAGACACAGGGACCTTGATTTCCAAATGAAGTGCAAAATTTACTTTCATCTGAAAAGAGGACTTTGGCCCACTGTGCTACAGTCCAGTCCTTTTTGACCCAGGTAAGATGCCTCTGACAGGTGTCCTGGATTCGTCTGTGTGTGGTGGCTCATGAAGCACTGACTCCAGCTGCTGTCCACTCCTTGTGAATTTCTCCCTAATTCTTGAATGGGCTTTGTTTCAATCATCTCAAGGCTGTGGTTATCCCTGTTGCTTGTGCACTTTTTTCTGCCACATTTTTTCCTTTCATCCAACTTTCCATTAATGTTCTTGGATAGAGCACTCTGTAAACAGCCAGCCTAATGAACAGACTGAGAGACCATTTAAAGGCTCAGGAAACCTTTGCAGGTGTTTAAAAAAAAAAAAAAAAGCTGATTAGGGTGCAACATATTTGAGTCTCCAATATTTTTTCAACAATATTCAAATTTTCTGAGACACTGAATTTTGGGTTGTCATAAGCTGTAAGCTATAATCATCAAAATTTTAAGAAATCTATATTTTGAAATGAATTACTAAATCAACTATTTAGTACATGTTATTTTGTGGTGTTTGCTGCAATTTACAGTATGCGCATTTGTTTGTTGCATAATGTTTCATTCAATTTCATTATTTTGCTAACATTAGGTAGCCATTGCTGATTCAATATTATTTCATTAATTGATGATGGAACATATATTATAAAATAAAATAAAAAAAAACCTGATATAGCCTTGTGCAGAAACTTGGAGTGTCCCACTTCTCATCATCACACCGTTAACACAAACTCACAAAGCAAGGAGGAATCCTCCGCACACATGAACAGGGAGTGTCTGACCATGAAATTGTCTAGGGACGAGGCTTCTGTAAGGCAAGGGAGTCCCATTACCTGCCACAGAGCTGGGAGACTCTGCCCTTGTTACTACAAAAACTGTACAGCTGGTTGATTATTCACATTGTGATAGTTCATTAAAAAAATGATAAAATTTAAACATGGGTTAATTTTAAAGAAAATTCAGGCAAATACTTGAGAGAAAAAACAGACTGTTATGTGCATGACAAAGTGCTGATTAGGCTAATTATTGCCTTTTTAAACAGAATTCCATAAAAGTTTAAAATAAAGCTAATACTCAGTTTAACCCAACAGTATTTTTTGGTATTGTCTGCTAAAACGTCAGATTGAACTTTGAATTATGTGTTTTCATCATCATGCTAAATGTGAGAGTCTGTTCTAATGCCAGGTGTTGGAGTTTACATCTGCTGCTTCGCTTTAATCTTTCATTTGATCATTTGATCACTAATCAGTTTTATTAGCTTTTATGCATCTTATGTTCATCTGTGTATTTATAAGTTCTGGTTGGTATCAGATTAGTTTTGTGAGAACTGGATTAATGTTTGTCCTAAAAGGCACAGTGTAGTGGAGCTCATGTGATCTGTTTAATTACAAATAAAGTAATTCTTTTACTTTTATTTTGTTTGTAAAATTCTGAAGCTTGTTTACCGATTTTTATTCTTTTTTATTTAGAAAAATATGCGTAAAGACTATTTTATGTGGTTCAGTGTAATAAAATAAAGTCCTGGAGTGGGTAAAGCTGTAACATCAAGAGTTTGATATTTTTAACTATTGGTTAATTGAACATTTTTGTTTCATTCAAAAATGATTAAAACAATTTTTAAAGATTTTTTTTCTTATTTATAGATTAATCTGATTAATAAATGATGTGGTTGTCAGTCGAAGGTTCCACTGTATTTTATACATCACAAGGTCACATCAGAGTCATGTTCTAGAAATTAATTGAAGACTCAGGCTTTGGTTTCAGAAGATAACAGCTTTTTTGGTTGATCAACAAAGTCGGGAGGTCTGCAGAACACACCACGACTTCCGACGGCTTCCCGCTTAAATACTGCCCCTGAACAATAGAGTCCAGTCTATATGCGCTGATGTCATTTTAACATCTGGCCTTCATTAAGTCTCCCCGTTCTAGGTGCCTCAATGTATAGATCAGATTTCCTATGCAGGCATATTCTAAGAGGCCTATATGCTCAGCTTCGCACGCACGTCTCTGATTATTTCAATATGTGGTACCTTTTATTCCTTAAAAGTAAGTAAAGTCACATAAAATCAAATAAAAATTACTTCCATATCCCCCCCCCCCCCGGGGCTTATAAGTTACATTATTGTTTATCTAGAGTGCAAATACATGTGCTAGTCTTTCTTACACTATCTAGTGATTACATTGAATCACTGTACTTTTATCAATGACTATCCTATGCATTCGCACTCTAATGGAGAATCGGCCAAACCTCTCCTTTCTCACTTGACTAGAAAGGAGTAAAAGACTCAACAGCTAGAGCTTTATCTGTATAATTGATAAATCTTTGCTGATTATAGTAAATATAATTAATCCATTCGGCACTATTATTAGGTCTTATCCATATAAAAAGAGTCTCAAATTCTGATTTTACCTCATCTCTCATTGCATGAAAAAGGGCTGTATCCGGACAAATACGGTATGGGAAATCTCCGCTAAACTTTAAGTTTGCCAGATGTCTGAGGCAGAGTGCTTGGAAAGGTAGAATGGAAAGGAAATTTTGTGAAACTACCAGATACCTCATGTATGTGGATGTATACGGGAATCGGTGAAACTTTCTAGGAGTCCTCACAGCTAGCAGTGAGAGGTGATGGCTGTGAGGTGTAAAGGCCCTTTTGTATGTTAATGACTAGCAGAAAGAGGTGCTGTGCTTCTTATCATAGCCGGGTGGGGGATTGGTC
>JAAGKR010008203.1:5922-32452 GCA_011419295.1 Clarias macrocephalus
AATCAATACCTGAAGTTATAAAACAGATCCAGGAGGACAGACGCTCACCGTTGGAAGCTGTGAAGTCTATGGCTACTGTGAAGTTGAGCTGAGTCCTGCAATAAATTTTTTTTTACAGTTTTCAGTCAGGGATTTGGAAATATTTTGATTTGATCTTCTATGACAGACAGTCTGAAATATCTTTATATTGGTGCTTATTCATCATTTTTTCATCAGGTTTTGCGTAAAGTTTTGCCAAAATCAAGCTGAACAAAAGTTTTTCTCCCAGGTTTATGGTGTAACATACTAAAAATAACCTACACTAATCAGGAAAAGAAAACAAAAGTTGCACACTTCAATATTTTCATTCATTTTATTGCATCATTTATTTTATAGACCTGTGCAACTGAAGCAACGCCATCGCTCTGGATTAGGGTCAATCTGGACTCATCAATCAACCAATCAATCAATCAACAATTATTTATATAGCACCTTACAAAAACCTAAGTTGAACCAAAGTGCTTCACAGCATTAAAAATGACAATAAAATGGCAATAAAATAGCAATAAAATAGCAATAAAATAGCAATCGAAAAAAAACTTTAACATAAAATTATGAAATTATAAAAATCATAAAATATCAAAAGCCATCATCAGACCTTCTTCCATTATTCCAAAGTATAAAATATGGTGTATAAAATAAATGATTACTCCAAAGTCTAAATCTTAAAGCTCCCTATCTGATTGAGGCCTTTTTTTCTGATGAGCCTCACTGTCTGAAGTGGTTTTCTTATAGACACACAGCTGTTTAGTCCCAATCCTGTGAGTTCTCATCACATTGTGTGTGTATGGAAACACTCTTACTTTCACTATTAAACATAGCTCTGACTTTTTTTTCCTGACCACATTTCTTTAGTGAAGGTGACGGTTCAGCACTATGTGTCCGGGATTTAATAACGTGTTAATCAATTCTTAACCCATTTCCAGGCATCTCCTTAGTTGTTTTCTTTGCCTGATGCAGAACCATCTGAAATGGCTGCTTTTTCCTTTTTGTGGTTAGGCAGTGCATTTAAACTTGACATTATATTTCAGATATAACAGTCTAGTAGTCCGTGCTAATGATATAATTTGAAGTTTACATAACTAGTTCGTCTTCTACTGTGTAAACAGTAAAACTCTGGAGCACGAGTAGCATAGGAACATTTTTCTCAATTTTCATAGGCACCCCATGTCTTGTGTACACAGTCACCCAAAATGATTAAATGCATAAATCCGTTCACATTCAGTCTGACAAATGAAGCACAACGTACAGAGCAATGCAGGTGCGTAAAACACTTCCACTTCATTTAAGTTTAAATAACTTTGAACAAAGCTCTCACCCGCCCCTGATGAAGTCCACAAAAGTGTACTCTGATTCCACTTTGAAGGACAAAAGCGTCACCTGGAGAGAGTATGAAAGATTAGATAATACGGGTAATTATGAAAATTAATTTCTAGGAGACGACAGTTTGACAGGCCATCCTACTTACTGTGCCGGAGTTTATGTATTTCTTTTTCCTGCCTTTCTTTTTGGGGTTGAGGACCTGAAATTAGACACAGCAACAGCTGGCAAAACAAGGCTGATGGCTGCAGGCTTTTAATGCTACAGTACAACCAGCATGCTCCAAAGGTACAGGATGTAAACTTGTATTTAGCATGAACGGTTCATGAGCTTTAATCTCACCTCATACACATTAAACTGGCTCTGGCCTCGAGACAGCTCTCTGTAGCTGGTGGTAAACTCGCCAATAAAATCATGACTAAAGAACAAAACTCGAATGAATCAAATAGTTACAACTGAAACGTGATACATCTCCAAGATCCTGCTGCCGATCATGTGTGCTTAAAGTAGGATCAGCGTCCTTGCAATGTTAATTTCACCCAATCACTAAATGATCGCAGTGATGTCATCAGTGTGTGCATCCAACACTTCTCACTCACTCATCATCTATACCGCTTTATCCTGTATTCAGGGTCACGGAGGGGCCTGGAGTTTATCCCAGGAGGCTTAGGGCACAAGGCTGGGTACACCCTGGACGGGGTGCCAATCCATCGCAGGGCACACACACACAATCACTCACACACTCATTCACACACTACGGGCAATTTTGGGAATGCCAATTAGCCTAATCTGCAAAATGGACTGTGAGAGGAAACCGGAGTACCCGGAGGAAACCCACCAAGCACAGGGAGAACATGCAAACTCCATGCACACAGAGATGGAAATCAAGCCTGGCTGGGAATCGAACCCGGACCCTGGAGGTGCAAGGCGACAGATCCAATACTTCTCTCTCTAGAAAATTTTATACAAGCAAACTCTGCATAACAATTCTGTCCCTCTTCAATCTTCTTCCAGACTCCAGGACCTGTCTTTCCTACAGTACATTTTAATCTGAAAAGAGGACTTTGGTCCAGTTCTAAGTAAGATGTTTCTGAGATTCTGAACTCTGGTTCAGGAGTGGCTTGATACTAATGAATGCCACAGTTGTAGCCCATTTCCTGAAGACGCCTGTTTGTGGTGGCTCCTGATGCTCCGTCTCCAGCCTTACACCACTGCTTGTGAAGTTCTTTAAATGCCGTTGCTTGGCAGTCTTTTTAATTCTTTTTAATTCTTGCAGTCATGAATAAACTCTGTGAATACAGCACCGTGTGAGGGATGAAGATGATTGATTCTGGGCAACTGTCAAGTCAGAAGTCTTCCCCATGATTGTGGTTGTGCGAACTGAACGAGACTGAGAGATACATGGTATTCATTCTGTATGAACTGAACTTTACTCAAACTTGAAATGAAATGTTGTAATATTTTGATACAGCGGTACCTCACCATATGAATTTAATCAGTTCCTGAGGCGAGTTCTTAAGGCGAAATCTTTGTATTGCAAGACACATTTTCCCATAGAAAATAATGTAAATGCAGTTAATCCGTTCCAGCCACCCAGACATATTACCAATATTAACAATTTCCAACACTAGAATCATATTTTTTCATATACTGTATAAACAATCGAAATGTTTAGAAAAGACATGTGAATGAAGTACAATATGAAACAAATTGACATTAAACCTCACATAACCTTAATTTATGGCTCCTTTTTCTTCTTCCTACCGTCCTTGCTAACATTCTAAGTCTTGCACAAGATGCAAAAACCCACAAAAATATATATATAAACTCACTTTGATTGGCTTTCCACTGACTTAGCCGCGACTTAGCCGGTGTTCGGTTTGGTCACTTGTGTGCCGAAAATGCTTCATAAATTTTGGGGCGGGGCATTCGTATGCCGAGGTACCACAGTAATGGATTTTTGATTCTTCATGAGCTGTAAGCCGTAATCATCGAAATCAACAACAACATTAACAAAAGGATTGAATTATTTCTTACTGACAACTCTAACTCTAACCCTCCACTTGTCCTTGTGTGTTTTCTCCCAGATTTCGTAGTTTCCTCTCTCCTCCAGCATTATGACTGCCGGAAATAAAACTGCTCTTGCAATAGACTAGCATCCCACCCAGTGTTCCCACTTCAGTCCTGAGCATGGGTAACCAGTTGTCTGAAATTTCCATCTGTCTGCTCTTCCAGGGTTCTTCCCACGTCCTACTAGGGGGACGGGTTTCTCTAAATCATCCTTAGGAGTGAATGTGTGTTAGTGTTTCCCTGGTGTTCCTGGGATAGGCTCTGGATCCCGAGTGACCCAGACTAGATACTCGAAATAAAAACTGACATTATGGATCCACTGTAGACTACTGCGAGTAAAAAAAAAAATCCATCTAAGCATGTGTTAACTTCAGATCCTGTCAGCACTGCTACCTACAGCAAGTGAGGTTTAGTCAAGGGACTAATTTAGAAAAGTAAAAAATGGAGGAGAACCGGAACAGCTGCCTCTACAGGAGACGCTTTTACAGCAGTAAAACATCACGTTGTCCCACATTTAACATCACCAAACAAAATCTGTAATTTATCGCATGTCTTTCTTTATTCTTTGAATTAAAGGCCTTTAGGACTTTGTATTTTATCTGCAAAGCCTTCTGATGTAGGTGATTGGGTCCGAATATTCTGTAATAACTCTTGTACTCCTCAGTATACGGAGCTTCGAACACGCCGGGATGCCCCCGAGTCGGACTGATAAGGTACGGGAGCCAGACAGCCATTGCGCTGTTTAACGCCGTGCCCCGACTTCTCATCAGGATGGTGGTGTTCATTAATGAGCAGCGTGTCTTCATAGTGCCAACCTTTTGGGTCACCAAGTGATGTCAGAGTGAATTTACAAAGAAATATGGTGTTCCTGATGTACCCTCACAGAGTCTTATCCAGAGGAGGGAACGGAAATGTAAAATTGCTGCTATTTCCCTCGATATCCTTGCTGTTACTGTATGTTCAGGAACTTGGGGCGCCATGTCTGGCAGACGAAGATCACATAATGCAATCGATTACACATACTGTACATCAAGGTGCACCCACTCAGAAAAGTGAGTACACCCCTCTAATTTCAGCAAACATTTTAATATGTCTTCTCAAAGAACAATACTATAGAAATGAAACTTGGATATATTTTAGAGTAGTCAATGTGCAGCATGTATAACAGTATAGATTTACTGTCCTCAAACAGAAGGCAAAGTGCCGTGTGTCTGACATCCTGCAGCTCTGTGATATCATTATGGAGGAGTGGAAGAGGGTCCCGGCAACAACATGTGCAGCTCTGGTGAACTCCACGCCCAAGAGGATTCAGGCCGTGCTAGATAGCAATGGTGCTCACACTAAAGACTGATACTTTGGACACAGTTTTGACATGTTAACCTTTTTTCGTTGCCAGTGCGAGCAAAGATTCTTAATAAAAAAACCGAGCAAGTATTCGTTTACGAGCGCCGAGTATCATGTATCACGCATGCGACACCGAGCGTCACTCTTGCGCTGCCGAATTCTTTCAGCGTCTCTTATGTGTGTGCGTGCGCGTAATTTGACACCGACACACACACACGCAAACACCCTGACACACGCACAGACGCGCTCTCGCCTTTTCACACCCTCCCCGGCTTCACAAACACACAGAAACTCAGCCCTGTCGCGATTCTTTTCAAAGGTAAGGTGCTGGTTCATTTTTTTTGTTTCTGTTTTCTTTACTTTAACGCAGTGATTCCCTTAGTATGCTCTCATGCCAGTCTCAGAGAGATTTCTTTTTTTTCCCTGTTAAAACGGTGTTTCCGTTGTGTGTGTGTGTGTGTGTGTGTGTGTGTGTGTGTGTGTGTGTGTGTGTGTGTTTGTTTGTTTGTTGTGAAACTTAAAAAGCAAGGTGGTGAGAGGGAGGAGGAGTGTCACTGTGTAAAACGAGGCAAGGGAAGGGGCTAATTCACACACACACACACACACACACACACACACACACACACACACACACACACGGTGTGTGCACCAACGGAAAGACTTATCTGTCAGGATTTATTTGTACTTTTTTTAAAGGTAAAGTGCAGATTCATTTGGTTTATTTTAATTTTATTGATTGTATTAATTATTTTTATGTATTTAATTTTTGGGGCTGTGGAACAAATAATATGAGTTTTCATTATTTCTTATGGGAAAATGATGATTTGGTTTACGAGTGTTTTGGAACACGAGCCCACTTCCGGAACGAATTATGCTCGTAATCCAAGGTTCCACTGTATAATGAAATGGTTGCTGAAATGTGAGGGGTGTACTGACTTTTGTGAGCTACTGTATGTAGCGTATGTTTTTGGTTCAGATTGCTCCATCATGGCGAGAGTTATTCCAGAATATTCCGGGCCTCTTTCGAGTGAATCGCCCTGTACTACACCATAGTGTAACAGTTTGGAAATGGACTGGTGAAATCTTTCACCTGATTCAGGAGTAGGAAGTGTAGGACTCACACATGAATCACATCATGTAGAAATGTGTGATTGAAAGAAATGTTCCAGGATTGATAAAGTAGCGTTAAAAACAGAAACATGTATTAAGTTGAAGGAGCAAGTTTAAACTTCAAACTGAAGGTCAGTGAGGAACACAGCGTCAGAAGATAGAGTTCAGTCGTTACCTTCCGTCTCGGTCCCAGTCGTAGACGTCGATTTTAACTGTTCTGGAATTAAAAAAGAAGAATGAATAAATGAGCTGAGAAATGAGATTATATCTTCACATCCTTATATTTGCTCAACTTGAGCAATAAATGAATAAATAAATAATTAAATAAATGAATGAACAGCTCCTTCGGGACACTGCTGTTACTGTAAGTAATGTCACTTAACACCACTATTTCAGTTTCTATACATTTACGCTCGGTGGCCACTTTATTACGTACATCTTGCTACTGGCTTGGACCCCCTTTTGCTTTCAGAACTGCATTAATTCTCCATGAAAAGAAAAATCTCCTAAGAGATTTCGGTCCAGATTTACATGATATCATGGACGTGCAGCCGGAAAATCTGCTACAACTGCGTGATGATAAGAATCTCCCGTTTCACCGTGTCTCAAAGGTGCTGTGTTGGATTGAGATCTGGTGACTGTGGAAGTAGGATTGAGTAGAGTGATATATAAGCATGGACACGGCCAGCGACAATACTCAGGTAGGCTGTGGCATTTAAGCGATGTTTACTGGGTACTTACTGTACGGGGCCAAAGTGCGCCAAGAAACTCTCCCCCACATCATTACACCACCACCACCAGCCGGAACCTTTGAATAAGGGCAGGATGGATCCATGATTTCATGTTGTTTATGCCAAATTCTGACCCGATCATCCGAATTTCAGAGCAGAAATTGAGACTCGTCAGACCAGGCAACGTTTTTCCAATCCTTTATTGTTCAATTTTTGTTCAACTGTAGCTTTAGTTTCCTGTTCTTAGCTGACAGGAGCGGTGCCCGGTGTGGTCTTCTGCTCCTGCAGCACATCTGATTCAAGGTCCGACGTGTTGTGTGTTCAGAGATGCTCCTCGGCATATTTCGGTTGTAACAAGATGACAAGGTGTTATTTGAGTTACTGTTGCCTTTCTATCAGTTTGAACCAGTCTGTCCATTCTCCTCTGACCATTCTCTGTAAACCTTAAAATCCCAGCAGATTCTTCCCCTTTCTGATGCTCGGTTAGAAGTCCAGCAGCTCGTCTCGACCACGTCTGCATGTCTCAATGCATTGAGTTGCTGCCAGGTGATTGGCTGATTTGATATTTGTGTTAATAAGCAGTTGAACATGGGTACCTAATGAAGTGGCTGGTGAGTAGTTCACACACTTTAAGGCCTTAGATGTGTCAGGAATCCTTCATGCTAAACCAACAAGTTATGATTATATATATATATAGGATATACAGTATACTGTATATAAATACGACTATAATAAAAATACAAACAGGTATGAAACAAACAGGTATCATATGAAATATTGATAACATCCAACAAGAAATCCAACAAGATAATAAGGGAAAGACCCCTGGAATTAATTTCAGTTTAGAAAATCCAATACAAATCTATTTTTTAATTTTCAGCCTGGAACTATTACACTAGGCTTCAAGGCAGGGGACGTGCTAACCTTCTTGTCTCTGGACCAGTGTCCAAACCACATGGACCACATAGCATAAAATTGAGTTAATTTCTATGAATTTATTGTCTGTTGTTGTGAATTTAAACACCTTTATCTGTTATTTGTTCTGTATTGTGTTTATGTTTATAATGTTTTCCTTTTTACTGTCTCATGTCTACAGAACTGTAATATCCCTCAGGATTAATAGAGATCTATCTATCTATCTATCTAGCTAGCTAGCTACAGTAGCTAGCTACAGTAGCTAGCTACAATAGCTAGCTAGCTAGCAATGAATTACCTTCATTAATAAGCATTTCTAAACTGTCTAATTACCTAGCTAACTGTGTTCTATGTTTTCTTGTTCTGGGAATGATTTGAGTTTGGTAAATCAAAGAGTTAAGGACATACATACCTTTTTTTTGTATAACATTTATATATCACAATTGTATTTAGTGCAGATATAGTAAGATTTTTTACACAACCTTGCATCATCTTATACCAAAAGCAAGTTTTCAAGCCTATCTGAAGGAAATTATGGTACATGACAGGGTACACCCCGCATCGGTGCCGACTCCCAACACACACGGAGCGGAAACAAGATTCGAACCCCCGAACCCCTGGATGCGCGATGCGACAGTGACCACTAACCCACCATGCTGCCGGAACTCATTTACACCACCTTGCACCTTCTCATCCTGCAACGTCCCCTCTTTATTAGCACCTGATAAATTTAAGTTCAATCAATATCTTCATACAGTACAGGAAGAAGTTCGGCAAAATAAATATACTGTACCTGACAATCCTTTTATAGACAACGTCGCTGGCAGAAGATAGAATATTTTCATAAGAGGACAATCAGTACTCAAGTGGTTCAATTGGTGCTCGATATTTTGGATTAAATAAGTGGCAGAAATTGTAGACAATACATTCTAGAAGGAGCAAACTTTTTTTTTTTTTTAATGTTATGGTCACTGTAGACCCTTATATAATGTATTTTGTAATATTCTGCAAACTGTATGGGGTGAAAGAAAAGTCATTTTATTTTAACGAAAGGTCAGTGTGAGCAGGAGGCTGGAGTGAAGGCGTTCCTCACTGCTTGTGGTAAGCTCGGTGCTGCGGGGACACAGCGCTCAGACTCGGCCTGGCGACATCCGAATCGTGCAACGTTTTGAGGCTAGCCAAAGTACGAAACATTTAAAGCTACCACTTCAGCAAGAGGGCTTAAAGAGAAGAAAATAAACCACTATACAGTAGAAAGAAAGAAAAACTGGGAGCGGTGTATGCGTGTGTGTATGCGTGTGTGTGTGTGTGAGTGTGTGTGTGTGTGTGTGTGTGTGTGTGCATGTGTGTGTCAAATGCATTGCCCACAATCTCACCGGTCATAATCTCCATTACACAAAGCACGTACAGGGATGGTAAAGGGCTGCCACACTGGATTCAGAGTGTTTTTGATCACCTCAGTTTTATGGCAGATGGTGAACCTATAAAAAATAAAATAAATAAATAAATAAAACACCATGACGAGTCAAAACGACATTCGCCAAGAGTTCATGCAGACCGCAGTCATATTAATAGCAATGGATATATTATTAACCAAAACACTCATATAATGAGCACTTTTCACCAGGTCCATGTTGGAGTGATATTATAGTACTGTATACCGGTAATGTTAGTGAAACAGCAATCGTCTAAGCCGGTACTGTAACTGGTGCTTACGTGCCGTCCTCGTTGCTGCGGTAGAAGACAAGGAAAGGGTCGGATTTCCCAAAGAAATCCTTCTTATCCAGCTTGTTGGCACAAAACTGCATGGTAGCAATATCCTGTTTAAAAGTAAATAAAGAGATACACGTAGTTTCAGCCAAATTATGGTACTAATTATGGTTTCATGATAAGATCATACAACACCATTTTTCATAACACTTAACGCTTCTTATCTCTCGACCCATGCTTCGTTTTTGTAAATATGCTACATGTTCATATTTTTATCAGATAAAAAGAAACACATTTGCCGAATACAATGTCCCGCCCTTTTATGTCCGTAGTGTCCGGAACTTTTTTGAATTCAAATCTTTCAACGATCTTAACTGCCATTCAGATAAAATTTGGGCAGTTTAGATTTCACATGAAAAGAAATAAACCTGAAAAAATGTGGCTTATTCAAAAGTGTAAAGATATTGCTACATAAATTTGACATGGTTACAGACACTAAAAACAAAAAATAATAAAATCAGCTGTATCTTAGCCATCTGTACATTTAAACTGACTCACAATATTCTGTTGTCATAAAGTCATAATTCCTTCAGTTTTTGGACTATCAGAGTTTACAAAGTCGCAGACCCGTCTCAAGCTGAAACTGACTTTAACACTCGGTGATTCTAAGTTCTGTTCACGCCAGCAACCGACAGTGAACCACGCTGTGTCCTAACTCGCACCAGCAGATCCGTCTATCATCACTGACGAAATAAACGTGGCTTAAGGCATACAGTACGCCGAGAGAGAAAAGTTTTAGTTAAGGCAGACGTTTTTAAACTTTTTTTAGATACACAATTCTCTCAGCCCCAGAAGCAATTTCAGACACCAAACATGTCTCTGTTCGGGCCAAAGAGCAAAACAGTGTAAATTCAAATGTTCTCAGATCTGTTTCTTTATTAACCTTTAATCACCAGACACAACGTCTGGCTGAATCTTAAGCTTTGAGTGAGAGGAAATAATATTCACTTCTCACTGACGGTGGCATTTACTTTATACGCACTGCCTTTGACGGATGGTGAATAAACCAAGCCCTCTTTGTTTGAGCTTAGCAAACGGAAGATCATGTCTGAAAAACCCAAGACATCCGTTCTTCCATCCATCCATCTATTTTCCGTACTGTTTATCCTCTGTAGAAGGAGGAAACCCAATGCACAAGGTAGAGATCATCCTCTATGTGATATGGTGCCAACCCCATGCTGGGCACCGGCACAGATTCATCCACCACAGGCGATTTGGAAACACCAGTCACAGCCTGTGGGAGGAAACACAGTTCCCAGAGCAAACTCTGATTCAAATCCCAGTGCAAGGAAACAGTGCTAACCTTTAAGTTACCATTTCCCACCCTAAAACAAATTCTGCTAGAAATAGAAATCTCTCACATCTTAACCATGGACCAATACAGGATGTAAAAGACCTGGACTGAGACTGGAGATTGTAGAGAAGAATAGCAAGCTCTTCATACATACTAATGGTCTGTCATTCTGCCTGCATACGGTGATGTGTTGATCCCAGGGGCAAGTCATGTCAAAGAGGAAAGAACAAATGGCTAACGGTTTTAATTGGCACCCAGTGGAGACGTGCTATCAGGGGAATACAGTACTCTGCACACTCTCATACCGATCAGGCTCGCAAGGAATTTTGGTCTCGTATTTTAAGACCCTTTATCAGAAAGGTACAGATATATGTATAATTCTGTGATTGCACTGTATGTACAATAACTAGGCTTTTAGGAAAAAAAAATGAACCTGATAAATGATGAAGTTTTTATTCACTACTTTGGTTTTTACTGAATACCGTGGTGTAGTGGTTAGCACAGTCGCCTAGCACCTCAAAGGTCCGGGTTCGATTCCCGCCTCTGGGTCTGTCTTTGTGCATGGAGGTTGCGTGTGTTTCTTGTGCTTGGTGGGTTTCTTCCATGTACTCTGGTTTCCTTCCACAGTCCAAAGACATGCAGATTCGGCTAATTGGTCTTCCCAAATTGCCCCTAGTGTATGTGTGCGAGATCCCAGCACTGGATTGGCACCCTATCCAGGAAGTACCCCGCCTTGTGCCCTACGTCTCCTGGGATAGGCTCCGGGCCCCTCCGTGTCTACAGGATAAAACAGTGTAGATGGTGAGTGAATCAGTGAGTCCCTTAGCAGGTTTCATCTTTACCGGACGTAGCCAGCAACAAGCTTCTGGCAGAATTCCGGGTGGATATTTGACCACTCTTCCAGGCATAATTCCAGGCAGGAGAAGCATGGCGCCCGCCGAGCCAGACGTTTTTGCAACTTGAATAATTTCTTGGTTTCCTGGCGTGGACCAGTCTGCTAAGTACAAATGTTCCATATATGCTTGATGCTACCAAAGCTTAAAACTGCCCGGCTTAATCCATTCCAAAACCAGCTTCAATGTGTGTTCCTGTTACAACACTCGATTCGGTCCATTTTAACCGGCTTAGCTGATGATTTGAAGTTATTTGAAGAATTCCGAGGCAGTCCATCTTCATTATTCCATCCACTTGTGGTTCAAACAGTTAATGCTGTAGGTTACTGAGCTTCTAATCAGAAGGTTGGGGGTTCGAACCCCAGCACCCTCAATGTGCTACTGTTCTGCCCTTGAGCAACGCTCTTAACCCTATCTGCTCCAGAGGTGCTGACTCTAGCTTCCTAACTGGCATATGTGAAAAATTACAATTTCCTTTTGGGATTAATAAATGACTCTGTTATTATTAAATTCTTCAGCACAAATGTACAAAAGGGAGAAAATCACATTTCAAAGCTCCAGAAAAAAAAACAACAACAGCAAGTACTGTTTATTGATTTAATTACATTTGTCAGGCATTGATGATGGTTGCAGTTGCAGGTGGTATCTATTTAAAACACTGACAAACAATCCAAAATATGAGAGACAAAAGCAAGGTCAAAAACAGGCAGAAATCCCAGCCATCAGCAAAGCACTTGGATCAGACACAATCCAAAACCACTGCTTTGTTGTGTGTCCAGGTTTGTGTAATCAGGAATCTGATTACACAAATCACCAGATTTGCATTAATCAATCAATCAATTAATTAATGCAATATAAACATGATAAATGACCGAAAATTATGTCTCTATTCATGCTCACTTTTATTCATAGCTTTTCACAGCCACATTTATTCCTTGTTTATTTAGCAATGATTTATAAGACAGACTTACTAAATAAAAATACTCCTGTTTTATTTTGATGAAATTAAATATATTTACATGGTATTTAACGGAAATATGAAGATCTGTCATGGAAAACTTTTACAATTTCATCAAAAAGACACGTTTAGGCCTCAGGGTGGCGCTAGACTGCAGCTTCTATTAGCCACATCTTGGTCACAGGAGTGTAATCACATGCACATGTTGTGAATTTTCCTGTTCCTGTTTACACTGCGCATGAGTCTTGTTTACGTTTTTGTTTTAAACGCGATTTAAGCTCCGGGTTTTTCGGTTTGCCTTTGCTGTGCATCTCGCGTGTGTGTTCTGTTCTGTCTTGGTCTTTCTAATCACCATCGTTCAGCTCCTGCTCACGGTCCTGTTTTCCTAATTAGTGTTCCTGTTTGTGCTTGTTTTGCGTTTACTGACGTGATTAAAGAGGATTCCACACTTGTCTTATCTCGGGATCCTGACAGAATGCGCAACCTCCCTACGGATGCAACGGAATTCTTGAGGAACTTCCGTGCACCGCAGGAAATGTTCCGGGAGATCCAGATGCACTTGGGGTTTCACAGGGAACTGGTCCAGGAGCACTAGAGGAAGACAAATCGGTTCCAGAGCCAACTAGCTTAATTGGCGCCGGGGCTTCCCTGAAGTAATTTTCAGCGGCGTCTCAGCCGGAAAACCAGATGGAGGCCTCCTGTGTTCAATCCGCCTCGGTCCTCTGAAGTCACGCTGTCTTACCGTCCCGTCTCTGACATAACAGCTTTCGACTCATCTGACGCTTCTGAGGATGTTACCCAGCCTTCCCGCTCCGTTCTTGAAAGCAATACTCCGCTTCACTGCCCTTCCGAAGCTGTCACCCACATTTTAATGAAGATCCCACTGCAACAACATCCATATAGGCAGGATTATCTCCTGCAACATGCCCGCTCTATGAACATTTTAAATGGACCACCAGGGGTAGGCACGAAAGGTCCCATATTTGACTATTTCTTTAACAAGTTGACACAGGTCTTAGAGCTCCAACAAAGTTGGTCATTTAATGCTCTAGATGAAAAAAAAAAAAAGTTCAATGTCCCTCTGTTTCATTCCTCTTGTGAGAGAGCTGGGAGGAACGGAGCAAAAAGCTGGGGGAGGGGCGTTTCTTATATGAGGTCACATTAGTAGGGAAATCCATTTGAGTTGCAAAATATAAAAATGGAAAACGGGACAAAAATCATGGAATTTTTTTTTTTTTTCAACATTCTCATAATATTTTTGTATATGCAAACTGGAGACCCAAAATAGCAAAATTTTATCACCAGGTTGCCTGAATACAGAGTAAATACTGAGTAAATAACCTGTTCAAAAATATGAACCGATACCAAGATCCTGCTTTATCACAAGTAATTGGAAATATTCACTCACTGTGCCATGTTCTAAACCGCTTTATCTTGTATACAGGATCATGGCGGGCCTGAAGCCTATTCCAGGGGACTTACACCCCAGCCAAATCCATTGCAGGGCACACACACACACACTCACACTCATTCACACACACTATGGGCAAATTGGGAACCTAATCTGCATGTTATTGAACGGTGGGAGGAAACCGGAGAACATGGAGGAAACCCTCCGAGCACATGCAAACTCCATGCAGACAGATCCGCAGCGGGAATCGAACCCATACCCTGATGGTGCAATCATCTGCACTAACGCACTGTGCAGCCTTACATCAAATACATTTCTGCAAAATGGAAAGGTATAAGTTTGCCTGTAAAGTTTACCTTTAAGCACCATTTCTCTTGTAAGGCTGAGGTAAGGATGAAAAATGTGTCTCGAAACTTGCCTGCACTGGTTAACGATGTTTGTCTAAAACACTCAAAACAAACTGCTTGGCTGTAACATATGTATATACGATGAAACAACCTACAGTATTACAGGTTTACAGACAAAAAACGAACTCTACACGGTAACCTACATCCTTCTCCCACAAGGTGCCAATAATTCTGGATGGGACTGTATGCGGATGTCTTCGCAACAGCTGCGGACATGGCGTGTCCTTACAGAGACGTGAGAGGGAGTGTCACTTGGAAACGATTCAGACAGTGGAGTTATTTGAAGCTGTACCTGGAAAGCGCCGGGTGACAAAGGAAGCTCCTGCTGGTTAGTGCAGCTGTCAGTATTGATTGTACGAGGTAACGGTGACGGTGTGCACTTACAGTGACAAAGGTATCTGTTAGAGTGAAAATGGAAAATGCGATGCCGCGGCGTTCGAGGAAGATGGTCTCGGAGTAATTTGCGCTTTCGCTTCTCAACCTGCTTGCTCTAAATGACTTCCTTGTCCTCTGAGATTTCTAGACGTATATGATCAAAGGAAACGTGAAAAACTCGTTTTTCTAATGGCGTGGCATGTGAGTGTGTGTGTAAGTAACACTGACCCTGCAATTGCTGAGCTCCTCCGCTGTAAATACGATGTTCCCGCATTTTTTGCCTGGGATCCCCCTGGAGGAGAGAAAAGAAAGAAAGCAAATGTAATTTTTTTTTCTTCTTCTCAGAAAATACTGAGCATGAGTCAATGTCAAGAGTTTAATGTAGCCTTTGGGAAGACATGGTAGTGAAGGCGTGAGCAAGTCTGCAGTAGAGGCAAAAAAGCTCTGTGTTTTCTGTTGGAAGAATTCACTTATTTGCAGTACAAGATGACAGCTTCTGTCAGAAATATTGGACCGTTCTTGAGTAGAGGAGATAGAAAAAAGGCATCACGGAAAAAAAGAGAGCAGAAATTGAGGCGCTGGATGGGAAGAGCAGCGGGGTGGGGTGGGGGGAGGGGGGTGAGCGGTGAAGAGAGAAAAAAGGAGGCCATGAGGAAAAAAAGAAAGGTGTTGAATAAGAAGAGGTGGCTGCGTGGAAAAAAGAAGAAAAAAAAAAAAGAAAGCAAAATGAGGTAGAAGATATAGTGAGTTAATTCAAATATACTCAAATTAAACCAAATCTGAACATCACAGGCTTAAGGTTCTAATATGTGACCAGTTTGACAGCAAAATGAGATAAATCCATTGTTGAGGTTTTGAGAAATGGAGCAGTGGATATGTTAAACTGACATGCATTTTTCCTTCGGGTCACAAGAGTAACCCCTAAAACCTCAAGCGGCGTGGATCCGTGCTGGCGACACACATCGGTCGATGACTGATTTATAAAAAATTTTTAAAAACAGCAATCCTGCCGGTGTGTGTGTTGACGGCGAAGGCTTCAGACAACAAACTGTGCATTCGGGTTTTCAGATACGTCAGGTAGAATTAAAGTTATCATTAAATGTACTGTATATACTTTACTGCTACTGGAATATGGGAATAAATATTATTATTTTTTTGCTCATAGAAACAACCCAAAAGAATCATTAAAACAAACAGATGATGACGTGTATCTGTGCCTACGGTATGTGGACCAGTTGTTAAACATTTTCTCAATTATGTTTGCATAGTGGGATTAAATAGAAATAAAATTAGATTCATCATATTGCCTAGGCTGCGCTGAAACTAAGGATATGTCACTCTGCACTGCACAATCCTGAGCGCTATACATATTAATATAAATACTTTTTTTAAAAAGTAAGGCAAAAAAAAATTGCAGAATCCTCTGGGTTTTTAACTTCTACAATACACAAACAGCAAACTATTTTGTCAAAATTGTTTGGGTTATATCAGTGGTGAATTTTGCGTGATTTTTCAATAAGCTATAACTCCATGTACTACAGTTTTGGATACATCACAACAGACCAATCAGCCTGCAGTTGTGTGTACTTTCAGTAATACTGCTGGTTGAGTTTTGTTAAAAGAACAGTAAGCTCATGCTTCGATTAGAAAGTAGCGGCATTAATTACTGTACCCTGTAAAAAAAAAAAAAACTTAAATTTGACGGTAAAAAACTGGCAGCTGCGGTTACCAGAATTTTACCGTAAAAAATATGTTATTGCACTGTAAAAAAATTAAACGTAAATTTAATTTACGTTAAAAATACGGCAGCTGTGGTTGCCAGAAGTTTACCGTGAAAAATATGGTAGCAACGTTTTTAGGTTGTACGGAATTGCACTCATTTTACGGATTTCAATTGTTTTTTTGTTTTTGTTTTTCAAGCCTGGCCGGGAATCAAACCCAGACCCTGGCGGTGCAAGGCAACAGGTCTAACCACTACACTACTGTGCTTGCTATAGTAATGTTGTCGAGGAAACCGAGGAAGTCCAACAACGACAACAATTGCGCAGCAAACACAGTCGTGTAGTGATTAGCACCGTCGCTTTGTACCGTCTGGGTTCGATTCCTGGCCAGGCTCGAAAAAAAAAAGAAACAATTAAAATCCGTAGAATATACAGTATAATGAGTGTAATCCTGTACAACCAAAAATGTTGCTACGTTTTTCTACCATAAAATTTACGGCTTATTTTTTTACAGTGCAATAACGTATTTTTTTACGGTAAAATTCTAGCAACCAAAGCTGCCGTTTTTTTTACCATAAAATTTACAATTAATTTTTTACAGTGTAGATGAAGAGAAAAAGTGTGGGGTTTTGTTGCACACAAAACCTTTTAATGATAAAGATTGTTGAAAATCATGAGAAACATTATAAGCAATACAAAATGTTCAGTTTATAACATCATCAGCAGGTTTCAGATTCACTTCCTGACGACTGTCCCACCACCATAAGTTATTCCTCGGTATTGGATTGTATCATGTTGTTTGTCGAGTTGCCGCCACTCTTGGTTGCACAATTGCATGTGAGACTTAAAGTTGTCTTGTTGTCCTTTTGTAGTCATTTTGTTGTCTTTTAGTTTTTTGTTGTAAATTTATAGTGTTAATCTGTTTGGTCTCCGCTAGTCAGCTAATTACAATAGGTGCCATAGTTACAGTAGCTAGTTATTTCTTGTTAATTTATGTTGTAAATTCATGTTGTTTGTATGCAGCACCTCGGTTCTGGAGGAACATTGTTTCCTTTAACCGTCTACTGAACCGTATATGGTTGAAATGACAATAAAACTTGCCGACTGTATCATAGTACAGGTATGCACCATTTAACCAACGGCTTCCCACACACAGCGCATCCATCTAATGTGTCTTATACGCAAGTCCAGATTTTCCCTATAATCCTATATGTTACTGTAGGTTTTGTAAGACTATTTCTCTGCTTCACCACAGTGCTTACACTACAGTATCCCACATACTGTAGCTTCGCTATAAGTACTTTATATGACAATGTATTCAAACAACATCCAAATCACATACTGTACTGTAATGTCCTATTTCACAGAATGTATAGTGGACATTTAGGGACACATACATGCCATTTTCCTTCTGCTGGATTGGCTGCAATAGCAGTAACGGAGTGTAAAAGTCATTTCCTTGGCTTAAACGTTCTCCAAAAACCCTTTGAACACATCTATATCTTTTGCAGCGGTTGCCATGAAAGCATTTTATTCACTTATCCCAGTTACTGTAGATATCTAGGAAAATATGTGAGACTAAGAAATGTTAATATGGAACATATATTAAAATCTACAGGTTCTCATATACAGTAGAACGCACAGCCTCATGAAAGTTTTGCCTTAAAAGCTGAAATTTTCCTTTTTTTTTTTCCTTTTTTGTCTGTCTGCACCATGGGTCCCAAGAATGTTAGCAAGAATGGTCGCATGAGCCACTTTCAGTTTCGTTTATACAGCAGCCGGTGCCAAGAAGAATCAACAATTAAAAGCTCTGAAAAGTGAAGTTTAATATCCATTTATTTCATATACATCTTCTCTTAATGTTTTGATTGCTTTTTTATGCAAAAAATATGATTGTAGTGTTGGAAATCTGTAATATTGGTAATATGTTTTGAGTGGCTGGAACGGATTATCTGCATTTACATTATTTCCTATGGGAAAATGCATTTCACAAAATACAACATTTTCACATTAAGAGCTTGCCTCTGAAACGGATTAAATTTGTATGCAGAGGAACCGCTGTATCACGCTTTTTATTTGAATATTAACTGCTTTAGAGACGGTTTCAGAGGAGTCAAATTTTCATTTGCCATCAAAACACAGTTCTATATTGCTTTATGATAGAAAGTGTTTTCTATAACACCAGCTCTTGTGCTCATTCTAATATGTCCCAAAAATATTTCTGTTTTTAATTAACGTGATATTTTTTGTAAAGAAAAATGATGGAAGGAGCCTCCAGTGTCAGAGGTGAACAGAGCAGAGAAGATTGCATGGGTGAAGAAAAACAAGAGCCTGGTTAGGAAAAAAAAAAAAAATATATATATATATATATATATATATATATATATATATAATTCACTTTTGGCTTTGTACCAATAATTACACTCGTCTAGGGATATGGCTGTAAACTGCAGGCTCATGACACGTTATGTACTTGACTCTTGAATCCCTATCTATTTATCTTCGTGCTATATTAAGCTACACTGTACAGGAAAATTCAGCAGCATATTACATACACATTCATACACAGCAGTCACGGCTCAATAACAGAGCAGAAATCCAGCTCAAGGCTCTATGGTGTCAAATATGATTATGATTTTGAAAGGCATCCCTCAGACTGACAGACCCCCCGCCCCTTCCCTCATCTGCCTCCTCCTGGGGCCAGTGTGTGACACCAATATGCAGGTAGGATGAATGCGCTAAGCCAAGGCAGCCAAGCAAGTGATTAGCGACAACATGCTCACAGGACAAAAAGCTTTACTGAACTAGCAATTAACATGAAGGTTTTGATTCTAGCATTTTAGGAAAGATTTTATTTTTTTTTTTTTAATGCAGTAAAAATCTCATAGAAGTGAAAACTTCAAGGTGTATTTGTTGGTGCTGCTGAGCTTTAAGGGGTGATATGAAGATATAGTCTAGATCTCTCTGATTCTCTCTCTCGCTCTTTATATATTTCATATATATTCAATACTGTGCAAAAGTCTTATACTGTATTACAAAACAGACCAGCTCGTGGATTTTGCATGAAAATAGAAAGTGTGACAAAGTTATCAGAACCAGACGTTACATCCTCCAGCACACTCAGTAAAACCTAACACAATTTATACCAAAGGGATTTTTGCACAATCCTGTATTTCAATCAGCTTCGATTACGGTGTGCAACCTGGTTACCAAATTATGTGTAAAATGATTCCTCAAAGCTCCACTCTGTCACAGTTGGATTTCTGGAATATGGCCGTGACATCAGGGAAGAAAGACCCTGATATGATGTGATAGCCTGGTTACTCAGAACAATCAGGTAGTCAGCTGACTGCATTTTTAGACTTTTTGCCATATTAGACTTTGCCGCACAACTTTGCCAGATTCCTTGGACTGATGAAATCCAAAGGAAAAAAAAATTGTGTTTTGGCACAAGTGCGCATGGCTGCCAAGGGAATCCGGGTCACTGGTGTTTACGGATGACTTGACTGCTCATAAAAGTAATAGGGCTAATTCAGAAGTGTATAGGGCTATTCTCTCTGCTTAGACTCAGCCAAATGCTGAAAAATTTATACATTGCCACTTCATGTTACTAATTGATAATGACTCAAAACATACAGTGAAAGCTACCCGAGAGTTTCCCAGGGCTTATTCTTCACTGGCCAAGTCAGTGGCCTGATCTTAACCCAATAGACGACGTGTTGCCTTCACTTACTGAAGGGCACTGAGGGTAGAAAAAGCAGCGGCTGAAGGCAGATCCTTACAGTATGTCTGGAATGATGTTAGTTTGTTCCATCATTCATTAGCCCTTAACATAGGATGTGTGTGTGTGTATGAAAATTTTGTCAAACCCTTTGAATGAAAGCTGAAAGACTTGACCGTGCTCACAAGAAACGTCTCATTGTTCCAAGATTTACAGAACTTACAGTGTACCTGTATGTAGATCGATAGATAGAGTAAAGAGTACATTGTATTTAACTTCTGTAACAAGAAAAAAAATCCAGTTTGCTCCGCATTACACTAATCATTAGCCACTACCATAAGTGTCTACACCAACCCACTCACCCTGCATTGAACTGGCCTTTAAATGGACAGGCATTTAAATGTCAGGCACATTATTCCATCTCTAGCCTATTATTTCAATGAATAAAAGCTTTTTATTACTGTTTTACATTTAAACATTACATTTAAGGTCATGACTAATTAAACAATTATGACTTAAGTCGCAGTTTAATAGCCAAAGCAACAACCTATTACAATAAAAATGATTAACATTATAATAAAATACCCAGCTATTACTGAATTGTTCCAGCATTACAGTACTGTACATTAACTGTAATTTGGACTGAGAAGAGCGAACATAAGCACGTGTCTAAACACATAAGCATGTGTCTAAGGTGTTGCAGGGGTCGAGGAGAGCCGGGCAGTTAACGTTCTCTCATTGCTGTGCTTGCTGAATATATAACAGTACTGACCGGAGCTGGTTTCCTGTACAGGAGATGGAGGATACAGTACTAATGCGATTTGTTCCCAAGTCACGAGGAGTCACAGGACATCCTGCTGACGCCACGTCACGAGCGTCGTCGTCACATGAAATGCAAAGTTAAAGTTGGATAATGTCTCGTGTCTGTTCAGACAAACGCTAACATTTTAATGCATGCAAAATAATAATACTGTGTCCACAAATCTGATTAGTCAGTAGGTTCACTGATTCATTTTCTAGATCAGCGACTCTGACAGTAGTGTCGGTTGTAATTCCGATCACACTCTTCTACTGTATTAATGCCCTCATTCTAATACTACTGTTTACTGTTACTGTTTCTATAGTAACAGCTCACTCACGGGGACGTGTACAGTGAACACGGCGCACAAGCCAACCCGCATGATGAAGAGAAAAAGAAAAGTCTAAGAGCGCACCGGGTGAAGTTTTCCGTAAGGAGGAACGTATTTATCATTTTTGGAAGGAGACAGAACTTTGCGACAGTCAGTAGGAGACAGGACGTGCTGTTTTTTTTTTTTTTTTTTTTTTGTCTGTCTTATTAACTTCAAGAGAGAGGAGAAAAGAAGCCAGTGAAGGAATAACAGTTGACAATGGCTATAAAATAAGTGAGAACAGGAAGTGACTAAATTCGTGGACATTTTACAAGATACAATGTAACTACATTTACTCGATTATAAAAAATAAAAAAAAAAACGAGTTGTTATGATTTTGATGTTTTTGAGGATTCCTCTCAGAATACTCAGTGTATTATTGTTATTATTCTATACTATGCTATACTATTCTATACTAAGTTATAATATATATATACAGAATTGGACAAAATGTATATATACATCAGGAAAAGTAAAATAGTATGATGTATATGATGCGTATAAATTTTTTTTGGCTGACTCTGTATGTACATATGTACTGTGTGTGTATATACAGTATAGACAGTATATACAGTATATATCAAAGTTTATACTGTATATGGTTCAGAACCATTCAGCACTGCTAAGAACAAAAACAACAACAAAATAATAATAATAATAATAATAATAATAATAATAATAATAATAATAATGAAACGTGCATTTTAATTATTTTCTGGTTTGAAACTTTCGTCAATTCCTTTACCACAAGGTCGGAGGGTCAAATGTCTGTGTGGTACACAAAAACTGATTTTTAGAAATAGCTCTGTAGGTTCTGACTCACTGGCTCATCTCCGAGCCCTGCTGTGATCACGGAAGCGTTTCTGCTCCCTGAAGGCCAACACATAAAGAATGAGGAGAGGCTTCTTCCCGCAGGCCAGTCAGACCCTGGACGTGGATACCACCTTGGCATCACACTTAATTTAACATTATGATTAATGAATGAACGAAATATTTGTAAAGAATTTTGGAATTTTGGTTTTGGTTTTGGCCCTCATAGCTCACGGACAATGTTTCCACTGTAAATATGTTCCAATAATAACCTGTGATATTAATCTCTAATGAAATGAGTTCTCTTCCATGTTGCTTCCATGTTGTGACTACGAGGTAGTATGGTTTTAAGGGGACAGTACATACAGTGAGAATAGTATTCACAGAGTAAAAATAAATAATAATAAAAATATTAATAATAGTAATTGACATGGGTAAGATTATGTTGATTAAAGGTTCTGAATGTCAATTTTTGAATGATTTTTGAGTAGTTGCCCAGCCTTACAGTACCTTGGACAAGTCCCCTGGCCTGTTCATACAAAACCCTTACATACCCAAACTTTTCTTATATTACACAATGTTTTACCACCAAATGTATAAATATTTATTTCTTTATTTCTAATGATGCAATTTCAGTCATTAATAGAAATAAATGTTCCACACCCTTAGTCTACTTGCATTGCTTCCATCTATTTGCAAATAAAAAAAATATAAAAGAAATAATGAAAACTCAAATTATTCATTCCATAGCCCAAAAAATAAATACATAAAAATGAGTAATACAATATATAAAGTAAAAATAAAACAAATTAACCTGGACTTTACCTTTAAAAAAAATCAAAATAAATCCCAACAGATAAGTGTTTCTGTTTATGCGTGCAGGCGCTGTGTGTGTGTGCACATCACACACACACACACACACACACACACACACACACACACACACACACACACACACACACCAACGCTAATGACACTCACATACTAACGGAATCACTGCTGTACAGTAAAACAAACAACAACAAATGAACCACCACTTTACCTTTGAAAAGAATCGCGACAGAGCAGAGTTTCTGTATAGAGCAGTGTGTGTGTGTCTGTATACGTATGTGTGCGTGAAGCCGAGGGGGGGTGGGGGGGGGGTGTAAAGGCGAGAAAGACAGAGAGAGAGAGTGTGTATCGGTGTCAAATTACACGCGCGCGCACACATAGGAGACACGCTGAAACAGAGAGGGAGATGTTGATTATACCAGTGAGAGACGAGCACTAAGACCCAGCAGGGAAGACGATTACCCACAATTCTGCAGCGCAAGAGAGAGAAAAACCATTGGCTCAGTTGTGATCATGTGACGCTCTGTGTCAAAATAAGAAACGTATGTGTGATACATGAAACCCGTTACTAGTAATCCAAGACTTGCTCGTTTTTCAAGTCAAAATTGATTAAAAATCCTGGCTCATCTTGTGGAACACTCGCAAACCGCGTTACTCGCAATCCGAGGTTCCACTGTAACTCCATTTCTGCCATTTTGAGAAATATTATATTGTTTTGCGATGAAGCATAACGTTGCTGTGAACCATCTTTCTTCATCTTTTTATAATAAACAGTATAATATACTGTGCAAAAATATTGAGACCCATTTCTTCATATTTTGCTTACAAAAAGTCAGACTGTCTTATTTCTCTTTTTATGTTGTCTTGAGGAACAGGTCTCCAGGCTGGATATTTTAGGCTCAAATTTTTGTTTGTTTTTGTGTTTTCAGTCCAGTCCCTGTACATGAGCAGTTTTAGAGGAAAGTTTTGTGTTTGTTACGCCACACAGTGACCAATGAATAATTCAAGCATAAAATATAAAACTTCGGCCATGAACCAGTGAGAAACAGGTGCAGATGATGAGAGACGATCAGGCCGGTGATTAGTGTACAGCTGATGCTGAAGGCTGAGTGGGTGGAACAGACGAGAGGGGAAATGAGGTCGCTGCTGAGGTTGTTACATAAAACAACCAATAATTAAATTGTTTCTTTAGACACTTTATAGCCAGTCGCAGTAAAACTTCTGCTCTTGTTTGTTGAATTGATGCTACATAATTAACTTCAATTAAACTTATTTATTTAATATAAGGGAAATGAGGGGTGGCCCAACACTATTGTAAAATTCATTATATTTCTATGTTTCTTAATTTTCCTTCTGTACATTTTATTTATGCTTCATTTTTTCTCTTCATTTTTTATTAGTTCATTAATTTCTATTCTAGTTTTTGTGTAATTCTGTGTAATTTAATTTTTGTGCCAATTAAACATTAGATATTATTTATTTACTGATCTCTGATGGTAGCCTTAAGCATTTCACTGCATGTCTTAATGTGTACGGTTGTGTGTATGAGGAACAAAAGTTTGGATTTGCCATTGAATTTGAATAAATAAGCATTAATTCTTGATCACTTGGCAAATACAAGTGAAAGAGACTTTCTGAAATGACTGTCGCACAACTAACACTATAAGATCAGTTTTTACTCAAATGTGAATGAGCACAAAATAGTGTCGTGGAAAGACATTATATAAAATGTTCCCCTTAAGGTTCTACAAGTTCTCTCTAACAGCGTGGAACTGAAAAAAAAACAAAAAAACACCAGAAACACACTGATTCTGTTTCTAAATATTGTTTTGCTAAAGTTTTGCTGATATGTCGCCTTGCAACACCAGGGTATGGGTTCAATTCCCGTGCTTGGTGGGTTTTCTCTGGGTACTCCGGTTTCCTCCCACAGTCCAAAGACATGCAGATTCATCGCATATGCAGGCTAATTGGTGTTCCCTAATTGCCTGTAGTGTGTGAGTGTCTGTGTGTGTGTGTGTTTGCGCTCCTTGCGATGGATTGGCACCCCATCCGGGGGCCTCTACCCTAAGTCTCCCGGGATAGGCTCCAGACCCCCCCAAAAGGCGGTATAGACAATGAGTGAGTAAAAAGTTCACTGTTCATTTTACTAAAAGCACCTGTCATAAGTCACTTGGACATTCAATTATTGACTGCAGCACATCTGTTGCTATTTTTCATCCTGCCCCGCCCCAGCATCACCGACTAACATCTGGTTAATGGTGGTCCTACGGTGTCCCTGTATGATAGATATATCTGATAAAATGGCTAACAGGTGCAAAGAAGGTATAACTAATACACTGCTAATGTGCACACCGAAAAACAGTGACATGAATCTGAATGTGGTCGAAACAGCTTGAGCTACTTACATTAGTGAATCTCAAGTGTCTCTTCCTGGCACACTAATCACAGATGTTCATCCTTTTTATAAACTCCTAATTACAGCTTTCAAGAATGCACAAGAAAAAGAATGAATAAAACAGGACATACTGTAGATGTATCTCTCATATCTCTCACATTCGCTCTACTGCTTAGTATGTGCTGTGTTTTGCATCAAACTGATTCCGAGTACAACCTTCTTAAAATGAGAAATCAATTAACATCAGTTTCAAAAGGTTAAAAGACCAAAAGGCGCTGATACGACTCGAACCTTTGCGATGTTTTCTCGCACATGCTTTAGGAAAGAAACACAGGGCTGTAATTTACATGCTGTTCTGTTTCCCAATGCTCTGGGATCTGAATGTTCTTTCACTCTTAGCGTAAATAAATAAATAAAAATAAAAATCAATGTTATGACGTTGCTATGGCATTGGCCAGCTTGCTAAAATCACTGCATCTAAAGCAAGCTGGAAGGCGAAAGTAGAATTCAATCAGCAACTACTTTTGTTTCAGGCTGTAAATCAAATAAATGATTTTAAAAGCATTATTAGTCTGTTTTTGAATCGTATGTATACATTTAAAAATAAATATATACTGTACATCAAAACATTATTATGATTTTCTTTTTATAATGTCTAACTGATTATTATTCATGAAAGAGATGCAATATATCAGGGTTTCTCTAAATTCAGATTCCGCTCTGCACTGCAAGTCCACCTCAAATTAGGAATACGATTCTGACACACCACGCCTCTTGGGAAGCAGAAAATTTTTTTTTTTTTTTTCACACAAGTTAACAAAATGAAAACAAAATAACAAATTAAAAACTACAATAACAAAACCCAAAACAAAATAAAACATTCAAAAACAGAATAACAAAACCCAAATCAAAATAACAAAACCCAAAACTAATTTGTTATTTTGTTTTGCGTTTTGTTAATTTGTTTTCGGTTTTGCCATTTTGATTTTTAGTTTGTTATTTTGTTTTTGGCTTTGATATTTTGATTTTGAATTTGTTATTTTGTTTTTGGTTTTGATAT
Organism: Clarias macrocephalus; assembly: GCA_011419295.1. Lineage (NCBI taxonomy): Eukaryota > Metazoa > Chordata > Actinopteri > Siluriformes > Clariidae > Clarias > Clarias macrocephalus. Next base: position 32,267 of record JAAGKR010008203.1, read on the forward strand.
TTAGATTTTGAATTTGTTATTTTGTTTTCGGTTTTCATATTTTGATTTTGAATTTGTTATTTTGTTTTCGGTTTTGTTCGTTTGGTTGGCACCTCTCGGCCGTTCAGAAACGAACCGGAAAAGGTAGGTATAGTTTGCGAATGAAATTCTTACCGCTGATTGGACGAGACATCTGTCACTCAAGAT
>JAAGKR010008204.1:0-32436 GCA_011419295.1 Clarias macrocephalus
AGACATTCCCTTTCAAAAGCTACACTCAATGCTGCGTGAAAACGCTATGGGAACGAGAATACCAACGCCGCCGCACTGCAAGTGTCTGGACCCCCAGGTTGTGTAGCGTGTGCGCACAAGCCGAGGAGGTCTCAGACCTAGCTCTGGGATGCTGACTGACGTGAACCCGGAGTAGCATTGACATCCAGACTATAAAATCTAACAAACGTGTGTGGAGAGGACCAGCCCGCCGCATCACACACCTGCTGCAGGGGGACGCCTCTTGCCAAGGCAATTGATGAGGCAATCCCCCTGGTTGAGTGAGCCCTGATTCCCAGAGGCGAAGTGTGACCACGCGCCTCATAGGCTAGGGCAATGGCATCTCTCACCCAGTGTGACAGAGTCTGTCTAGTGGCAGCCGCCCCCCGGTTGCGACCCCCATGGCAAATAAAGAGCTGCTCTGACTTACGCCACTGGCTAGTGCGGTGGACGTAGATCCTAAGAGCACGTACTGGACACAGTAAGTGAAGTCTCTCCTGCTCCGGAGCTGTGAAAGGCGGAGGACAGAAGGCTTCGAGCACAACTGGGTGCATGGTCGAGAATGGACCTTGGGAAGATAGTTCGGGTGAGGATGCAGGATAGCTTTGACTAGCCCAGGGGCAAAGTCTAGGCAGGATGGGGAGACTGACAGAGCCTGCAGATCTCCAATCCTCTTCAAAGAAGTAATAGCCGTAAGAAAAAACATCTTAAGAGATCAGAAGCCTGACAGGCACTGACTCTAGTGGTTCGAAAGGGGTGTCTGCCAGGCCTTCGAGTACGATAGTTAAGTCCCATGAAGGGACCGTCGCTCTAGTGGGCGGCTTCAACCGTTTAGCTCCATGAATAAAACAGGCAACCAAATGGTGCTTGCCCACAGAAACCCCGTCATTCAGAGCGTAAGAAGCCAAAATATCGACTACGTACATTCTGAGCGTACTAGTGCATAAGCCCGAGGACAACTTTTATTGCAGAAACTCCAGCACTGAAACAACAATCTGGCAGTGAACTGGGTCTATGTGTCTTGCCATGCACCAATTTTCAAATACACTCCATTTGAGGGCATAAATTCTTCTAGTGGAGGGAGCCCTGGCACTTAAAATGGTTTCAATTACGCTGGCTGAAAGCCCAGCATGTCTCAGTTGGTCCCGTTCAGGGGCCAAACGTGAAGGTTCCAGAGCTCGAGCCGGGAATGAAGTATTGTCCCCTGTGCCTGAGACAGAAGATCCCTCCTCACTGGAATCACCCAGGGTGAGCCGTCAAAGAGAGCTATTAGATCCGAGAACCACACTCTGGTCGGCCAATGGGGCACTATCAATAAGAGGCGCAACCCTTGTTGACGGACCCTCGCCAGGACTCCCGGGAGCAGAACTATAGGTGGAAACGCATAAAGGCGTAACCTGGGCCATGTGTGGGCCATTGCGTCCAGACCCAGGGGAGCTGGAGGAGTCAGAGAGTAGTAAAGGGGGCATTGTGCTGCCTCTTGTGAGGCAAAGAGGTCCACCTCTGCTATGTAAAATCTTTCCCAGATTTGACTGACTACTTCGGGGTGGAGCTTCCATTCCTCCTGTTCTACAGCTTGTCTGGACAGCACGTCTGCTCCTACATTCATGTGCCCTGGAATGTAAATCGCCCTGAGGGAAAGGAACTTGTCCTGTGCCCAAAGCAGAACCTGGTGCGCTAGCTTGTTCAAGCGGCGCAAACGCAGCCCACCCTGGTGATTTATGTACGAGACTACCGCAGTGTTGTCCACCCGCACTAGGACATGGTAGCCTCTCAACTGGCTAGGGCCAGAAACAGAGCCATCATTTCGAGGCAATTGATGTGCCACGCGAGAAGATGACTAGGATGGAAGCATCTGTCGTTAGCATCTTGCGACGACAAGACGGACCTAGAGTGGGACCCAAAGTCAGAAACCGGGGTCTGAACCACATACAAAGGGTACGAAGCCCCCGGCGCGTAACCCTTATTAGTCTCTGGGGGTTGGCCCCTGAATGAAACCCCCTGGCTCTTAGCCACAGCTGAAATGCTCTCATGTGCAGAAGGCCCAAAGGTATCACCGTGGACGCAGCCGCCATGAGGCCTAAAGATTTCTGAAAGTGATGAACAGTGACCTTCTGGCCTAGCTTGATTTCCTTCAGGGAGTTGAGAATGGATTCGACACGAGCAGGAGACAACTGTGCCCGCATTGTGACCGAATACCTTGTGACACCCAAATATGTTATCCTCTGAACAGGAAGGAAAATGCTTTTTGTGTCGTTGAGTCTCAATCCTAAAGAATGAAGATGGGCTAGGACGACATCCCGATGTCGAAGCGCTAGCTATTGAGACTGGGCCAAAATCATCCAGTTGTCTATGTAATTCAAAATACGGATGCCCTGGAGTCGTAAAGGAGCCAGAGCTGCATCCATGCATTTTGTATATGTGCGGGGTGACAGAGCTGGGCCAAATGGAAGGACCCGATACTGGTAAGCTTCGCCCCCAAAGGGGAACCTCAGGAACTTCCTGTGCTGTGGCAATATTTCTATATGGAAATATGCGTCCTTGAGATCGATTGTCACAAACCAATCCTCTAGTTGAATTTGAGACGCAATCATTTTGACAGTCAACATTTTGAATCTGGATTTCCTGAGATAGCGGTTCAAGCCGCGAAGATCCAAGATCGGTCGCAACCCCCCCCCCCCCTCTCTTGGTCACCAAAAAGTACCGACTGTAGTAGCCCAACTCTCTGTCTGGAAGGGGAACATGTTCTATGGCCCCTTTGCCTAGCAGAGTCTTTAACTCTTGGGCCAGCAGATGTGCTGTAGCCTGTGCCTACAGTCTTTTGTACCCAAGGTTCCACGCTGTAGCTTTCCACGCTGTAGAGTGTAGCTTTTGAAAGGGAACTATTGGCTGGGAAGCCTTGACACCTACTGTAAATGAGCTAACATCTCACCATCACTACCCTTCTCAGCGACTTTACACTAGCACTGCTATTTATAAAAACAGAGCCAGAAAGCAAACACAGACAACAGTGAAATGAACAAGATAACAACCACAGTAATGGAAACAGCAACATCAACACATGCAAGAGAACACCATACTGAAACTATGAGGTGCCGTATAGGGCTTAAATCAAACTTCACTCATGCGCACACACATGAAACACTTGCATACACGTATATGAAACAGGCACCCATACATATATACTATAAATGCATACCTATGAGATGAGCGCACATGCACACACACAGTACATGATACTCAAGATGCATTCCAATCAGCCTCCCCTGCGAAATACTGTACAGTATACTACACAGGGTGTTCAGCCATGTTAAGTGTGATTCCAAACCGCAGGGAGTGAAACGGTGTAGGGAACGAGTGAACAACAGATCTTCACTTCAGCGGAAAAGGGAATGAGAAATTTAGTCATTGCGTATCGCTGTACCATGAAAAAATTAAGCTTGAAAAAGGACTTGTATATTTTTCTAATTATTATTGAGGACAACATCATATAAATAGGACACAGTAATTCAATCAATAGATACTTATTACAGTCTAGTATTAAATAAATATAATCATGTAATAAATTAACTAAATACATTTCCGCACATCATGTAAATTAATCGAATCATTTATTCATACGTTATAAACGTTTCAATACGTTATATATATTTTTAATAGTTTTTTATAGTTTTTGTTTCTATAAATATTCTATATTTAATGTTGGTAGTGTGAAATTCCCTGCACATGGAGTAGGGTAGGGTGTAGAGATTTCAATGTATATGGACTTGCCAATTCATTCTCCCTGATTGGTAGTAGTTAACATCATGTTATTGGACATTTTAGAAGACAGCGAGTGATTTATTTATTATTACCACAAAAGTAGGTGGTATGGAGGTTCGGGACAATGTTTGAATTTCCGAATCTGTATTTGGATTTGATCAAGCAGAGGGAATCATGTGGGATTCCCAAGAGTTAGCTATTGTTCGTATTAGCGAAGGCGAGAAAAGCACATTTTGCAAAATATTAACTGCTTCTATTGTAGGATCTGACATATTAGCCACAGATTCCATGCTTCAATTTTTCTTTGATAGTAGCAAATCATCACCCGGGTTTTCTGCCGTTGCAATATTTGGACAGTTCTGAATATATCACTGTCTTCACAACGCCTTCTGATTGAACAGTGATGATCATTATACTGTCATATAAGAAGGAAGTGACAAGTCCATCTACACTGAAATGACTTCCTTTTAAAGGACTTCCTTTAGGTTCTGTGTGTGTGTGTGTGTGTGTGTGTGTGTGTGTGTGTGTGTGTGTGTGTGTGTGTGTGTGTGTGTGTGCGTGTGCACTGAGAGTTTGTGTGTGTGTGTGTGTGCGCGCATCTCCTCGATGTGCACGCGTGCATCTCATAGGTATGTGTACTCGGAACGTTTGTGTGTGTATGTGTGCACATTTCATATTTAGTTGTTTGAGCACTTCGTAGTATACAGTGGAACCTAGGATTGCGAGTAACATGGTTTACAAGTGTTCCACAAACCGAGCAAAAATTTTAAATAATTTTTTATTTGGAAACCGAGCAAGTATTAGTTTACGAGCGACGAGTATCATGCTTCATGATACTATAATGTATAAAGGGGGAGGGGGGGAAGGTGAGAGAGTGACACTCGGTGTCTTATTTTGACACCGAGTGTCACTCTCTCACCTCCCCCCCCTCCCCCCCACGGCTTCGCAAACACACAGAAACTCTGCTCGTGCGCGTGCAATTTGACACTGACACACACGCACAGTCGCTCTCTCCCCTTTTCATTCCTTCCCCGGCTTCACAAACACACAGAAACTCTGCTCTGTCGCGATTCTTTTCAAAGGTAAGGTTCTGGTTCATTTGTTTTTTTGTTTTACTTTACAGCAGTGATTCCCTTAGTATGCGCTCATGCCAGTCTCACTTTTTTCCGTTAAAACAGTGTTTCCGCTGTGTTTATGCGCTTGTTGTGAAACTTAAAAAGGTAGTCTGTTAATATGCGCTAATGTCAGTCTCAGAGAGATTTCTTTTTTTCCTGTTAAAACGGTGTTTCCATTGTGTGTGTGTGTGTTTGTTGTGAATCTTAAAAAGCGAGGTAGGGAGAGAGAGGAGGAGTGTTACTGTGTAAAACGAGGCGAGGGAAGGGGCTAATTCCACACACACTCACACACGGCGCCTGCGCGCACCAACGGAAACACTTATGATTAATTTGTTTTATTTTCATTTTATAGATTGTATTAATTATTTTTATGTATTTATTTTTGGGGGCTGTGGAACAAATAATTTGAGTTTTCATTATTTCTTATGGGAAATGTTGATTTGGTTTATGAGTGTTTTAGAATACGAGCCCACTTCCGGAACAAATTATGCTCGTAATCCAAGGTTCCACTGTATATGTATGTGTGACTGTTTCATATATGTGTATGCAAGTGTTTCATGTGTAGGTGCATGAGTGAAGTTTGATTTAAGCTCCATACAGTGCCTCATATAAAACAGTGACTTTAAATAAACAAACTAATCACATGAGACATTGCAGGTCCATAAAATTGACATCAAGGGCCTTTGATTGGTGAGATACAATAAATATTGTCAACAAATACATCCAATACAAATGTCAACAAAAATGTGAGGCTGAATAAAAGCACAACAACACTCAGAGGAAACCATGACAAGTATTTTAATTAAAGATCAAAAGAACAAACATACCAGGCAAGATAAGATAGCAGAGAAAAAATGCTTTTTTGTTATTATATATAACTCGATAAAAATTATTCATACAAAGCTTTTTTGTGGAATTATGAAAAATATGTATATTTGTTGTATTGTACGATATGTTTTTTGTATCCAAAAAGTACACTCAAATCACATAGGTTTATAATAGACTACAAGTGTTAATTTTCTTCACTTATAATGCTAATCAGGAAAAAAAGGAAAAATGGCACTAGCAAGTGGGGGAATAAACATCAGAGAAACAAAAGCTCATAATCACAAATAAATGGTCTTTTTACTTTCACTCAAACCACCTCAGAGATTAATTCATCAGTATATTGAATATGTGAAGGATTTTTAAAGATTACATTAGTTTTAAGTACTCTACTAAACATTTAGCCTTTTAAATGGCCCCCTCGAGGTATCTAACCAGCTCGTTCCCCCTCATAATGCACAGGGTATCCTCCCTCACATGCAACTATAATGTATAAAGGCCTTTGACGCCCATCATATCTACATGGATGACTTCCTTTCCTTATGCAGGTGACTACACTGAAACGGAAGTTGCTTTCATAAAGATTCCCACGCACACGATGGCCACCTCTCCCACATACAGCCATAACCTGAGCATCTGTGGCCCGTATGAAGCTGTTCTTTCCTTTGCATGCAACACCACTATTGATGTTCCTCTCTGTGATCTCCTTGGTACATTCATTCCCACGCATGCTTCGATAAATATGCTTGTTTCTGAATGCTCTCCAGCTCTGAGCTTCAGCAGGCAGTCCAGTGCTCAACACCAACAGCAAAACCAGGCCAAACACATGGATCTTCATGATGATATCTGTAGACAGAGACACAAACAAATTACACACACCGAGATAACTGTATGAGCAAAAGTGTAATCGCCTTTTTTGTGTCCTTCCCCCTCTGAGAATTGGCTTGTTGGTCATTTATTTTAATTTAATTAAATTTTTACTGTTTATGTTAAAGAAACTTACAAAAAACCTTGCCATATAAAATTACACACTTTTTTACATGGAGCCCTACAAGCCCCTGAACATGTTGGCACCTCAGTAATGATGATCTGTGAATATATTATGATATGTGTATAGTATGTAGAATACAGAGTATATAGCTAGCTATATATTTAAAATGAATAAATAAACTATATGTGTGTCAGATATATTTGTGTCAAGAGGGTATAAAGCTACGTTTACACTGTCAGTTAAATGTGACTCAATTCCAATTTTTTGCTCATATGTGAAACATATCGGATATATGTCCGTGTAAACAGGAAAAAAAATGCATGCATTCCGATATTTCGAGATCGGTTTCAGGCCTTATGTGGAAATAAATCAAATATAAATCAGATATGTGCTAATGTGATTGTCGTGTAAACTGACAGATCGGATTTTCTGAGCCATTGCGTTCTGTACGTCATTAAAACTGCGACTTCTTCATGGTTTAATGACGTAATCAGGCACACCGAGGCGCTGCTCATCCCAAACAGAATGGGCGTTATATTCCTGCCACAAGTCTGAGCCTGCGGTTCGACATTTTGAGAGCAGGGAAAGCACTCTATGCGCGTGCAGTGTCTCCACTGCGCGCTCAACAGCTCCTGACTCTGCCTGTGCACGCTCGCTCAACTTCGTCCAGTGTTGCAAAACTGCCACAAAACCAGCCAATCACACACTTCCACAAACCGCTTCTGATTGGCTGTTCCTTCTCTATCAGTGTGGCAGTTTTGTAACACTGGACAAAGTTGAGCGAGCGTACAGGCAGAATCAAGCACACACGGAGAACATGTTGAGCGAGCAGAGGAGACACTGCATGCGTAGAATTAAGCTATTGAGTCCCTTTAAGTATGCGCAATGTTTCAGATGGTATGGCAAGTGTAAACACTTGAATCGGATATGGGTCATAGTTGAAAGAACGTGTAAACAGACGGTCAGAAAAATCAGATATAGGCAACAAATCAGAATTGGGCATCGAGACCTGTAGTGTAAATGGAGCTTAAGACTCACTTTGTCTGACTTACAAACAAATGTGCCCCTGGAATGTCACTCGTTCATAATAGGAAGCTACCTGTATATATACACTAGCTGTGCCCGTGACTTTGTTCGCATGGATTGCGAAATGACAGATGTACCTTAACTGACCAGTACATTTTAAACCACAATTGTATACTTATAAGCACATTTTTAAAAATGTACAATGCCATCTGTTGAATTTTGAAATGAACTCAAATTTGAATGCGTTACTGTGTAGTGCAGGGAAAGAAGACATGAGATTGTGTTCACTGAGTAGATTTCACTTGCGCACTCAAGCTGTAATAAAAAAATTTACAGCACCATCTGTAAAATTTTGTTATTAACTAATGATTTCTTATTCTGAATATCTTTTTTTTTTTTAATAAGTGTGTTTTCCATTAAAAGTTCAAAGTAACTTACAGTATCTGCTTTTCCCCTGGGCTGATTGCAATGAAATAAAGGCTATATGTTACCTCAAGCTCGGCCAGATACACACAAAATGTGTTCTATTACTCATTTTATGTCTCGCCAAATAATTTTTTTTGCAAACATCTTCAATGTACAGACACGCCAACTTTACAGTTTTATTAAATCGATACACTCACAGAGTAAGCCAAAAAAGGAAAACTTGTATAAATAGTTTAATATTGCCTCTTAGTGGCGCAGTGGTAAAGTGCTCGCCCTATCATCCGGAAATCGCGAGTTCGATTCCCGGGTGATGCTGTAACCTCTCGGCCTAGAGAGAGCTGATTGGCCGAGCTCGCTCAGAGGGGAGGGATGAGAGGTATTTAGTGCTCCCACATTAATCACAGCTCTACAGCCAATCAGGGGCATCTGTGAGCTCACACAAGTGGAAGGAACGGATAGCGCTGTCCATCGAGTGTGTTACGCCGCCACCAACGGTGCATGAGCGAGCAGTTCGGAAAGATACGGTAGCCTTAATGTGGGAGCCCCCTAGTGACGGGGAAGAATTGGACACGACTAAATTAGGGAGAAAAGTGGGGAAAAATCCAAAAAAAAAATGTATAATGTATATATATATATATATATATATATATATATATATATATATATATATAATGTATAGCACTAAAGGTGATATTAAAATATTTAATATTTAATATTTAATATATATATATATATATATATATATATATATATATATATAATATTTTAATATCACCTTTAGTGCTATACATTATATATAGATATACAGTATATGAAAATATTATTAATATTAAATGAATATAATATACAGCATACTGAAATATGTATACAGTTTTTATTTTTGATGATTCTGTACATTATATGTAAATACATAAATTGACAGTGTCCTATGACTGTGATTAAATAGAAACAAATATATTTTATAAGCAGTATATATAAGCCATATTTGTCCCCCTCTGAGAAACAGTATATGAGGACAATTTCGCTCAATTTCAATCAATTTTGAATACTAAATACTAAGTACATGCTCTAAAATGTACAACAGTATTTGAAAAAAAAATTAACACAATTGAATTGGTTACTGTTGATTATATTAATGTGCAAGTTTAGTACAGATTGATAGCGACATTATTTGACAATTAAATTAGTAATTTATTTTAGCATTGATTAATTAAATGAAAGCAGGTAGCATTATACTTCATCATAAGCTTGTATGTACTTCACCACTTTTGACCTCTCCTTTGATTTCACCAGCAATTAAACCCACATTGTGTAAATGATCCTTATCAAAGGAGATAAAACGAATAAACCCCATAAGATTCTGTCTATTACTCTTCCTACAAATCAGAGGTTTGAATTACCAAGGAAACAGTTATAGACTATTTATTATCCTTTCTCTATTTTCTATAACTTATTCCTTAAAATTCATTCAACATTTCATTCTATTAAATGTCTCTATCAAGTAGTAAAAAGTAATTAACCTTACCAGCAGTAGAAGATGGAATTCTCTATGTCTAACAGATAGGGAAATGCTTCTTCACAACTGGTCAGAGACTAAATAAAAGGCTAATCTAAACCAATATGCATGTGTTCATGCTATGACCATTAAGCATAATGCATATGCTGCAAAAATAATCCACAGTGTGAATTTGCACCTTCAGCAGCTTTGTTCCTGTCAACCACTAGAGAACTTTTCTTCTGTGTCCTTTTAACACTTTAGCTGGTGTTGCTTTTGTACATGATACTCAAAACATAGGCAAATACCAGCCTACAAAGCTGAAACATAATCTGATCAACTACAGTCTTTGCAAATTCATATAATAATTTAGTTTTTTTTTTTTTTTCATTTGCCAGCAGACTGCAAGCAAGTTAAGTTAGCTATCTAGCTTGTTAGCTAACCAACTACAGCCAGGACTTCTCTTACTCTCATCTCTCCCTTCTTACTGTTTCTGTGTGTCTGCCACAACTAAAGTATGTCTATGTAAGAGCACATACAGTATACTGTGCATATACCCAATGTTCCCATAACAGGAAATGACTTCTGTGTTAAAATTCAGCACATATTATTTAACTCTGAATGTTAGCTGATAGCAGTACCCACTAGTTGATGCTGAGTACATGGTTATTTCTCCATCATGGGCCTGGGCTAGCCACTTTTTGAGATTAATGCTTTTTGAAGATAATAAACAGTAAGGTACAGTCTTATCATGTAAGCCAAGTGGCAAGGATGACAAGAAACAGAGAGACTGAGGAGAAGTTTCTTCCCACAGGCTATATTGTCTCTCAACCAGAAAACTAAAAAACTAAAACACTGCACTTTATGGACATTTGCTCACATATCAGCCAAGACATTTATGGACCATTCATGGACATTATACATTTGAACATTCATGCACATTTTCACTCAACCTGGACAATTTTACTTAAATTATATGTCAATTTTCACACACGTTCCCATATTTTCCATATTTGAACAGCCATTATTCTTATTCTATTCCTTAATTTATTTCTTATTGATAATCTTGATTTTAAGGTCACGAGCGGTCATATAAGCATTTCACTGCATATCGTACTGTGTATGACTGTACAGTATATGCGACAAATAAAATTTGAGTCAATGTTTCATACAGCAGTATAGTAATTGAGTGTGAAATTGGAGCTCACTGTTGACCACTTACTGTATAAGATCCAAACATATGAAATCTCATTGTTTATACTGTACAATATCTATTGCTGCAAAAAAGACATAAAACTGCAACAATGTGCAAATTTGTGTCAAGCAGATTACAGTGGATATTGTACTTGTACATTTTAGATGTCATTGTTTTGTTAGAAACCCTCATTACACCAGCTAAGAGTTTTTGGACTCATAAACCTAAACATATTCTTCAATTTTTCCAACTTGAAGAATTCTATTACTTACTTGGACCCTAGCTACACAAATACAGTAGGTGTACAGTATTAAGCAACTGTTTCCCAACAATCTGAATTATTCATATTTTATATGTACATGTATCGAGTTTATAGTAAATACAAGCTATGCGTAATGCACCATTTGCTTTTTCACTAAATCCTTTCTATTTTTATTGGTTATTTTTTGTCTTCTTACAGCAAAATATGTTGATTTTTGTTAATGACCAGTTAGAGACAACTTCTGGCTGTTGTGACGCCATTTTGATGTGAGTGCATGCCTCCCACCAGTTTGAGTTGCATACTCAGGAGAAGGGTGGATGCTTTTCAGAGCTCTTGGTTTTATGAGCAAATAAAGTCCACAAAGTTTAGGAATTTAGTTAATTCCTTCCTGTAAATAGTAGTGAGATAATATGCAGTGTTGTTTTGCATGTTTTGGTGTGTGGATGTATTAGGAGTTTGAATGTATATTATGTGGGCTGTATGTGTACATGTGTTAGCTGACTAAAAATTAAGAACTATATTAACATTGACATTAGTGTCCTATGACTGTGATTAAATAGAAACAAATTTTTAAGCAGTATATATGAGCCATATTTGTTCCCCTCTGAGAAACAGTATATGAGGACAATTTCGCTCAATTTCAATCAATTTTGAATACTAAATACTAAGTACATGCTCTAAAATGTACAACAGTATTTGAAAAAAAAATTAACACAATTGAATTGGTTACTGTTGATTATATTAATGTGAAAGTTTAGTACAGATTGATAGCGACATTATTTGACAATTAAATTAGTAATTTATTTTAGCATTGATTAATTAAATGAAAGCAGGTAGCATTATACTTCATCATAAGCTTGTATGTACTTCACCACTTTTGACCTCTCCTTTGATTTCACCAGCAATTAAACCCCCATTGTGTAAATGATCCTTATCAAAGGAGATAATAAAACTAATAAACCCCATAACATTCTGTCTAATACTCTTCCTACAAATCAGAGGTTTGAATTACCAAGGAAACAGTTATAGACTATTTATTATCCTTTCTCTATTTTCTATAACTTATTCCTTAAAATTCATTCAACATTTCATTCTATTAAATGTCTCTATCAAGTAGTAAAAAGTAATTAACCTTACCAGCAGTAGAAGATGGAATTCTCTATGTCTAACAGATAGGGAAATGCTTCTTCACAACTGGTCAGAGACTAAATAAAAGGCTAATCTAAACCAATATGCATGTGTTCATGCTATGACCATTAAGCATAATGCATATGCTGCAAAAATAATCCACAGTGTGAATTTGCACCTTCAGCAGCTTTGTTCCTGTCAACCACTAGAGAACTTTTCTTCTGTGTCCTTTTAACACTTTAGCTGGTGTTGCTATATATAACATGTGCCTGTGAAGAAATGCCCTTGTAATATAGACTTGTTCGTGTTAACACACAGGTATTACTTTTGTTGTTGCTATTGTTGGTTATTGTCTTTATTTGTCTTGTCTAGTATTGTGTTCTATTCTATTATTGTCTTATTATATTGTTAAATGTTATTAAAATTTTAATAGATATTTTGTTCAATTGTTGCACATGGCAGTTTAAGTTGCATACTCTGGTGAAAGGAATATGCCTGTTGAGAAATGCCTTGTAATATCAACTTGTTGATATTAACGCACAGGTTGTCAGAGCGCATCAATAGACCTGCCTTGGTGAAAACATACATTCACATCAAATACCACACAGAGCTTTATCAATAATGTCCCAGAGTTATCAACTTTGATTGGATCGCCATCTGACTCCACGGAACTCGATTAAGCGACTGAATATTTAGAGACGACATTTTGTTATACTAATATACTAATGTTGCTCCAGTTAACAGGAAAATGATTAGAGAGATGAGAAACTCACTCCCTGGTATAATGACCACAAAGACTTTAAAACAGACTGCTAGAAAAATAGAAAGTAAATGGGGTCAAACTAAATTGTTAGTTTTTCAAATAGCATGAAACAAGAGCATGCTGAATTATAAAAAAGCTCTCTGTGGTGCTAGATCGTTGTATCTCTCCACTCTTATAGAAAATAACAAAAATAACCCTAGATTTTTATTTAATACCAGATCTAAATTAACCAGAAACAGGACCACTACAGAAATCTCCACAATAACAACATACAGTAATGAGGACTTCATGAACTTCAATAACAAAATTGTAAATATTAGGCAAAAAACAGACAATTTAAGTGATACCGATGATAAACTAACCACATCACATCAGAACCTATAATACTTTACTCCCCTTGAAGATAATTAACTAATTTAGGTTTAGGTTGGTTGTCGTGCTTACTTCTGGTGCAGACATCACAGGCCACCACAAATCTGGACACGTCCTCCCCCAACGTGGGCCACCAGAACTGTTGCTGAATGACGAAACGAGTCTAGGTGGAACCTGGGTGGCAGGATAGCCTGGATCTGTGGCATGGCAGCAATGGAAGAACAAGGTGGCAGAATAGAGTGGCAGGCAGGGGATCCTGGGGGGAGGAGAACTGATGTGGGTGGGTGTTAGGCTTTGTATTCTTTCAGCCTGGGTGGTAGGATGGTAGGACAGGGTGAAGTTAAACCTAGAGAAGAACAACCACCACCAAGCTTGATGGGCATTGAGTCTTTTGGTGGTGCGTAGGTACTCAAGGTTCCTGTGGTCAATCCACACTAGGAAGGGGAGCTCAGTCCCCTCCAACCATTGCCTCCACTCCTCCTGAGCTAACTTGATGACCAGAAGCACTTGGTCGCCTACATCATAGTTCCTTTCGGCCGGGGATAGGCGACAGAAGTAGAATGAGCCGGGGTGCAGGTAGTTGTCCAGTGGGGATCTTTGGGAGAGGATTCAACCAGGTTGGTGATAATTATTAAAATGGTCAGAGTCAATGTCCTTGCTGTTTATCCTGACACATCTATAATCATTATTCTACTTTTGCCGGTGCTCTCTGGAAAACTTTATGCATGCGGTTGAATAAAAGAATAAAAGAGGGAGGGTTCAGGGTGCACGCTGCTGTGACCCAGGATGATTTGGCAAAATCCAATCAGAGCTCAGTCTCAAGTCACATGCTTTTCAAAAGTTTACGTGCCTGCATAAACACTCATTTGTCCTGCGCCCCATATTGCCCGGCCAGCACTGCGGTTGAATGCTGATTAGATTACATAAGAAATTAAAGAGGAGGATCATGATGCCGAAAATCTCTAAAAATCACATACATGATTGAGTTAGACAAATTGAGTAAACTGCCCCTTGCAAGTGCCGATGGGAAGTCTGGTGTAACATCAGAGACAAGAAGGCGAGGATGTGAGAATGGACATGAAGCACCTGGAAAACTCCTTACAAATCCTGGTAAGTAAGGATAACACAAGTTACTAAAATAATGACTCTCTCTGCATGCATACACAACTTTATAGAGTGTAATTTACTTTTCTGAATCCTGTGACAGCCGTGCTCCATAGCTAACTAAAGCTAGCAATAGGCTAGTCCTGGTGTCCATTGTGATTTTACTTGTTTGTTCCAACCACCAAAATGCTCAATTAAAGCATGGTTAATACAGACACTTAAAATCTAGTGTAAAAGGAGAGATTTATTCGTTTAACACCGTGCAGCATGCGCGAGCATGTCCAGCTTTCCTTCGGGTTTCTCTGTGTAGGCGGCCACGGTTGTGCCTCAATATTTGAATTTCTCCTGCCAAATGTGGTGATTTTGCGCAGCCTAACGCCACTCTAGCGATATCAAACTAGCATGTTCAAATGCTCTGGCAGTCTTTTATACGTTACTGTATATGAGTATATTTTTAACATGATTAAACACTGAGCATGCTGCAGTAGGATACTTTGAAAAACGTAAATGCAGCTGTGCGTCCAGTAGCAATAACACTGCAGAGAGCACAGCTCTGAGTCCAGTACAGCTCCAGTGGTACTTTATAGCACTAGAGACAGGCAGTTTGATTAGCAGTATAATGCTATATAGCTTTGTTTAAAAAAAATAGAACTTCAAACTTTTTACTCAAATTAAAGTCCTAAGTACATGACATTCTAAAATGTGTTTAAAGTGCAAAAGTACTACAAGTATTCCACAAACAAAACAGTGTACTTAAACATTATTCAATTTACATGATATTAAAATATTGAAGTAAAATATGTTATGTATGTTGTGATATGTAAGTAAAAGAAACAAAAACTGATTTTCAATTGTTGCTTCTTTTTGTTGTGAGAAACATATTGAAATATATAACATCTCTTTCACAGCACCAACTCCACTAATGAAGAGAAGTTACAATGGAAATAAAACAGGAGGTAAATGTCAACCATTTTAATATTACAGAAGTATTAAACATGTAACCATTTGCTCAAAGATAGAAATTAAAACAAGGCTTGAAATATTTCACTTTACCTACAATGAATCTAGAATGCTATGGGAACATCTATTTTTTCAACCGGTTGTGAAGCATGAGTGTATCAAACACGCCAAATTTTGGCTGATATAACCTCGGTCAGGTGACGTCATCTGATGAGGTGCACCTGCGGGTTATAAATAGGAGTGAACCGAAAACATCCTCAGGTTTTTTTTTATCTTCAAGGACTGCATTGTGTTTGCGTGTGTGTGTGTGCAAGCGAATATACAAACAAAAAGTGTTAGATAACTCACCAATATGGAAGAGTTTACTAAAAGATGCGTGTCTCCATGTGACAGATCTCTTTCGGAGGACGATCTCAACAATTTTTGTTTTGTGTTTTGGGGAAGAGAATGCTCTCCTCAGGCTCCAGGGAGATTGTGAACACTGTGATCTCCTCCCTAATAAGGTTCTTTGCGCGCAGCTTGCCTTCTTTAAAGAAAAACTGCGAGCCGCGGCGCATTCGTGGGGTTCACGTGCCAATCTGGCAGATGCGTATGAGACGGAATTTCCCCTTTCTCTCACCAGATCAGAAAGTTTTAGCGTCTGTTTCTCAACCACGCTCCAGCGCTTCTTGTGAAGCGGCAGAAGAGACTTCCTCTCTTGCTTCCATGGGGATAGCCACCTCAGAACACTCCTTTAGTGATGACAGAACGTATGAGGAATTACTCGAAGTAGTAACACGTGCAGTCGAGCGGTTGCATATCGACTGGCCGCAGAAGCGAGATTCACCCAAGCGCTCAAAATTAGACGATGTGGAGAGGGGCCTCAACGGCGGCCTCTCTCCCTTTCTTTGGTGAGCTCCATGACGAATTAACTCTCATGGAATAAGCCTTATTCATCCCGTGTTTTCGTGACATCGGCTTTGATTTATTTGAATATTGTTGATGTGAAGGCGCATGATTATATGATGATGCCCCAGATAGAAGAGACGCTTGTGGGCTATCTCTCTCCTGGGACATCTTCTCTGAAAAAGCCCACACTGGTGGGGAGAGCTTTTCAGGCAGCAGGTCAGGCTGGTGCTTCACTGCACACCATGGAGGTTTTGCAGGCCTACCAGGCTGACCTGCTGAAAGACTTGAGCACAGGCGGGGCTATTGATGAAAGAGCATTCACAGACCTACGCCAAGCCACAGATCTGTCTCTTTGTGCAATCAAGCAGATGGCCCATGCTATTGGCCCGTTCTATGGCTGCCATGGTGTCCACAGAGAGACATCTGTGGCTAAGCATCATGGGCATCAAGGATAGGGATCGTACTGTCCTCCTTGGTGCCCCCGTCTCACCTTCCGGCCTTTTTGGCGACGCTGTTAATTCCGTCACACTAGGTTTCGGGAGGCAAAACTATATGAACAGGCTTTTGGGAGGTTTCTTCCCCGGCGTGCTCAAGAGTCAGGACTGTCGGCCAGCCAGTCCCAATCAGGTCTGGTCCCCATGAGGCGTGGGGCGCAGAAGGAGTGTGTGGCGGGCCGGGTACCCTCTCGTAGAGACTGGGGAAGAACTTGCCACGCTTCGCAATCCGTCTCAAAAAGATTGTACCTCTGCCAAAAAAAAGTCCTTAGGCTGACGTGCCCAAGACCATGGGGGCATCTCCCCCCGGAGAGGGGCGTGTAAAATTCCAATAAGGGATAAAGACTCCTCCTTGGCACCCTCTGGAGGCTGTTGTCCAATCTCCACCATCACTGCTGTTTCGGGGAGCAGAGGTCCCCAGGGAAATGTTAGCCCCCCCATCTAGCCTCAGTGTGTGCCAGAGAGACTGGCAGCGGGGAACCTACTGCCAGGTATGTCTCCGTAGGTATAAAGCACTGTAGAAAGAGGCATCTGCTGACTCGGCAATTACAGACATTGCTGGAAAAAGGGGCCATAGAACATGTTCCCCTGCCAGATAGAGACCCAGGCTACTAAAGTCAGTATTTGCTGGTTTCCAAGAGAGATGGGGGGTTGCATCCAATTGAGTCTCATCTTCTTGGGCTGAACATCAAAATGTTGACAGTCGGAATGATTGTTTCTCAAATCCAGCTAGAGGATTGGTTTGTGACCGTCGACCTGGAGTATGCATATTTTCATATAGAAATATTGGCACAACACAAAAAGTTCCTGAGGTTCGCTTTCGAGGGCGAAGCTTACCAGTAGGGTTGGGTATCGTTTGGGGTTTTTTCGATACCGGTGCCAAATCTATACTTTTAAACCGGTACCGGTGCCAAAGCGGTGCCTGAACCGATACTTTGCAAAAGCCACAAAATGATGGTGGATGACTCAAGAATACATTTTTATTGAACAAAAAATTTTATGGTTAAACTGAACAATATATTAAAAGTTTAAGTACTAGCTGGAAAGCAATAATTATAAACAGAATCCATGTTACATTAGTATTTTACAATTCATTTGGCCATTTGTTAGCATGAATGCAAGATTTACATTTTGCAATTAACATTACATCAGCCTACAACTAACCTGCGAAAAGGCTGCTATCGTCATCATAACCGGTGGACTCCTTTTTGCTACGGTTGGTATGACTGGGGTCACCCACACCAGTAGTGCCAGCTGTTGTTTGCAAGCTGTCAAACACGGTGCATCCCTCTGCTTTTAAGTTTATTCTGTGTGCCCTCAAATGTTTCATTAGATTTGACGTTTTTCCCCCTTACACGCAACTACTCTAAAACATTTCCTGCACGTCGCGGTGTCTGAATTCTTTTCTTGTAAAATATAGCCACACTTTCGACCGTTTAGTTTTAGACATTTTAACGAACGTTGTTTAATTTAGCAAGTTAAGATAGCGGTAGACCACCTGCTGCAGTCAGAGCAAGTGTAACGTTGCTGCATTCACACGCATCCCGGATGGTCTCAATTACTGATGATTTGCGCTTTTAATTTTTTTAATTGAGTTTGGTCACGAGCAACCGAGGGATAAACAGAAAAGCCTTAGCAGTTAGCCCATGTAGCGTGGATGGTAAACCCAAACGCGGAAGCAGCGCGAGTAGGCAGAATAACCACACAGTTAGTTTAGGAACTCTCTTACACGAAGAGCAAGGAACACACTCAATCAAAGAAGCAACCCGAATCAGTGAGTACTCACAGAATAGTCGGCATAGCGTCAGCAAAGGCATGGGCGAACTCAATGACTGAGCGATGTGAAGCGCCATCCTTTTATGCTTCCTGAAACACGAGCATATTACTTCCGTGTCCTAGTGCCGGTCATGTTACAAGTGTGCATGACAGTACCCCCCTGTCCAGGACCAACTCTTGACGGTCCTAGGGTGGAGGATACCCGACGACGGTAGTCCCAAATGAGTTCGGGGTCTAGGATGAACCGAGCCAAGATCCAAGATCGCTCCTCGGGACCGTAACCTTCCCAATCAACCAGGTACTGGAGCCCTCTGCCCCAAGGACGTGAGTCAAGGATCCAGCGAACGGTGTAGGTGGGACCATCCTCAATGATGCGGGGAGGAGGAGCAGGGTGGGTGGGGGAAACCATTGGCGAAGTAATGAAGGGTTTGAGCTGGGAGGTGTGGAATACCGGATGGATCCGGAGTGCCGCAGGCAGCTGGAGCCGGTAGGTGACAGGATTGATACGGAGGGTGATGAGGTATGGACCGATGAACCTGGGTGATGGTTTCTTGGATTCAATATGGAGATGCAGGTTTCTCGTAGACAGCCATACTTTGTCACCTACATTGTACAACTGTCCCGGAGGGTGTCGTCGGCGATGTTGCGTGGTGTAGCGGTGGTTGGCACGATGAATGACGGTGTTGGCTTGACTCCATAGCCGTCAACACCTTCGGACCAACTGTTGGGCAGATGGTACATCGACCTCCATTTCTTGGTGTTCGAACATCGGAGACTGGAAACCATGGCATATCGAAAATGGGCTTAGGTTGGTAGCGGAGGAGACGTGGAGATTATGTGAAAGTTCTGCCCAAATGAGATAGCGGGCCCAGGAGCACTCCAGTTCTTGGTTGGTCCTTTCCGTCTGACCGCCTGACAGACTGCAGGTGGAATTGATCAGACGGCAGAAGGCCTTCCAGAACCGTGCCGTGAACTGAGGCCCCCTGTCCACGACGATGTCCTTGGGGAACCCATGCAGACGGACTACATGTTCTAAAATCAGCTTGGCTATCCTTTTAGCTGATGGGAGTCCGGGGAGGGCCTCCAGATGCACAGCTTTGGAGAACCGATCTACGATGGTCAGAATTCGCGCTGTATGAATGTTTGGCGGTGCCCCATGCCCGGGTGGCCAGAGAAATGAGTGGAGTGGCCCCATTGGTGGACCTTGGTTCTTATGGCGTGGGGTACGTAGAGTCGTCCAGGTGGCACACCTGCTGGTTTGGTCTCCGTGGCCTGTGCCTGGCGGACCCTCGTCTCCAAATCCCAACAGAGTGGTGCAATGATTTTGGATGGTGGGAGAACAGGTGCGGGGTTCGTCCGGGGGGTGTCTTCCTCATGTTGTCGGGAGATGGCGTCGGCCTTGGTGTTCTTCGACCCAGGGCGGTAAAACAGGTGGAAATTATACTGTAGAAAGAACAATGCCCACCGTGCCTGTCTTGGATTAAGCTGTTTCAAACTCTGGATAGTGATTAGATTTAGGTGATCGGTCCAGACGATGAATGGCTCTTCGGCGCCCTGGAGTCAATGTCTCCATAGTTGTAGGCGCTCCGGAGGTCCAACTTTGTGAAAGTGGTGGCACCAGAGAGGGCATCCAGGACAGATTCTTGACTGTTAAGCCCCCCCGATAGTCGACACAGGGGCGTAAATCACCATCGCCCTTCTTCACAAAGAAGAACCCCACGGCGGCAGGTGAAGAGGAGGGCCGGATGGTACCTTGGCGGAGGGCGTTGGAGACATATTCCTCCATCGCCTGCATCTCGGTGGTGGAGAGCAAGGAGGGATGGAACCAGGCTGAAGGTTGATCGCCACGTCGTAGGGGCAATAAGGAGGCAGGTGGGTGGCGCGTCGCTTACAGAACACTTCAGCCAGGTCCCAATAAGTGGCCGGAATGGCGTTGGTGTTGACATCGGGGGCCTCGGACTTCCTAGAACACATTCCAAAGGCAAAGTTTGGTACAAGCCGGCCCCCATTGAAGGATCCGATTCTGTGTCCAGGAGATGAGCGGGTCATGGTGAAGAAGCCAAGGATGTCCAAGGATGATCGGAGGGGAGGAAATGGAGGTGAGGTAGAATTGGATCTGCTCCTGATGTTTGTTGATGGTGATCGGGTGGGTCTGGGAGGGGATGGGACTGGAGGAGAGGGGCCGACCATCTACAGAAGTGGTCCGTACCGGCTGGCATAACGCCTCGACTTCCACCCCCAGTTCCTTGGCGTAAGAAGAGTCAATGAAGTTACCTGCAGCACCAGAATCGATGAACGCGGCACTTCTGACCCGTGTGTGGCCAAACTGGAGGTGTACCTGAACCAAGAGGCGAGAGACGCTGGGTGTGGTGGCGGAGAGATGGAGTGAGCCTGGTGAACTGTTCCCAGGGTTCACCGGGCTTGGCCGTTTCCCGGGCGAAGAGGGCATATGGCTCTATGATGTGCTGTCGACCCACAATAGGCGCAGAGTCCCTCCCTGAAGTGTCATTCTTACTCTGCAGCATTCAAGGAGGCTCGTACTAATTGCATGGGTTCCCTGGCTCCTGTGTAAAACACGGCGAGAGGTGGAGATCCGACGGGTGCCATGGCGGTGATGTTGAAAGCTGGTGGTCGGGGCATGGAGTGAGAGAAAGATGGCATGATGGACGGCAGGTTCCGGGGGGGCGAGCAAACTCCGCTGGGTTTACTGCTTTTGGCTCAGTCATTCTGTCACGAGCAACCGAGGGATAAACAAAAAAGCCTTAGCAGTTAGCCCGTGTAGCGTGGATGGTAAACCCAAACGCGGAAGCAGCGCAAGTAGGCAGGATAACCACGTGATTAGTTTAGGAACTCTCTTACACAAAGAGCAAGGATCTACACAAATAAACCTGCGTTCTAGCAACACACAGTCAATCAAGGAAGCAACCCGAATCGGTGAGTACTCACAGAATAGTCGGCGTAGCGTCAGCAAAGGCATGAGCAAACTCAATGACTGAGCGATGTGAAGCGCCATCTTGTTTCCTTTTATGCTTCCTGAAACGCGACCGTATTACTTCCGGGTCCTAGTGCCGGTCGTGTTACGAGTGTGCATGACACTAATTAACTTTTAATTTACAAAAATAAAATGGACAGTAACATTACTGCAACAATGTTTTGGATTTGTATTATCAAAGCTTTCCGAAGTCCTCAAGATTTTTCTAATTACGGAAAAAAAAAAAATTTTCCGATCATTTCTGACACCTCATGAATGAAGTATTTAAATTTTACTAGCAATCTTGTGTGTTGACGTATCTAATGCTTATTACAACTGTGTCATCATAGCCCCAGAGAACAAATATTTCAATCGACAGTTCATGCATTTAAGTGGCACCGAAATGAGGTACCAAAATTCGCAGTCTGTTTCGGTCTAGTACATACCGGTTACATAGGTACCGGTGCCTTATTGGCACTGGTTTTCAGTACCCAATTCTACTTACCAGTATGGGTTCCTTCCATCCCGCACATATATAAAATACACGGATGCAGCGCTGGCTCTATGATTCCAGGGCATCTGTATTCTGAATTATATACTGTAGATGACTGGCTGATCCTGGCTCAGTCTTAGCAGCTAGCGCTTCGACATTGAGATGTCGTCCTAGCTCATCTCTATTCTTTAAGATTGAGACTTAATGCCGGGAGAGGCGTTCTCTTTCCTGCTCAGAGGACAAGGTTTTTGGGTGTCACATGGAATTTGATCGCAATGCAGGCAAAGCTGTCTCCTATGCATGTCGCATTCAGTCTCAATACCCTAAAGGAAATCAGGCTAGGCCAGAAAGTGATTGTTCATTACTTCATTGTTCATTGTTTTAGCTCTCATGGCACCTGCGTCCACGGTGATACCCTTGGGCCTTCTGTATATGAGATCTTTTCAAGGGCCAATCCCCAGAGGCAAATAAGGGTTACGTGCCAGGGGCTTCGTATCCTTTCTAAGTGGTTCAGACCCCGGTTTTGACTCTGGGTCCCACTCTAGGTCCGTGTTGTCATTGCAAGTTGCTAACAACAGACACTTCCCTCATGGGCTGGAGTGCGGTCTTGGATGGCCATCCAGTCCAAGGGATCTGGAGAGGTCATCTTCACTTGGCACATCAATTGCCTCGAAATGATGACTCTATTTCTGGCCCTGAAAAGGCCATGTCCTAGTGCAGGGGGACAACACTACGGTAGTCTCGTAAAAAAAAAATCACCTGGGCGGACTGTGCCTGCGCTGCTGGAAAAAGCGATTTACATTCCAGGGCATATGGATATGCGAGCAGACTTGCTGTCCAGACAAGCTGTGACACGCGGGGAATGAAAACTCCACCCCGAAGTAGAGATTTTATGTAGCAGAGGTGGACCTCTTTGCCTCGCAAGAACAGCACAATGCCCCCTTTACTACTCTCTGACTCCTCCAGCTCCCCTGGGTCTGGACGCGATGGCCCATACGTGGCCCAGATTACGCCTTTATGCATTTCCTTCGATAGCTCTGCTCCCAGGAGTCCTGGCGAGGGTCCGTCAACAAGGTTTGCGCCTCTTATTGATAGCGCCCTGTTGGCCGACCAGAGTGTGGTTCTCGGATCTAGTATCTCTCTTCGACGGCTTACTGTGGGTGCTTCCAGTGAAGAGGGATCTTCTGTCTCAGGTGCAGGGGACAATATTTTATCCCCGGCCCGAGCTCTGGAACCTTCATGTCTGGTCCCTGAGGGGGCCCAACTAGGTATGCTAGTCTTTCAGCCAGCGTAATTGAAACTATTCTAAGTGCTGGGGCTCCCTCCACTAGAAGAACTTATGCTCTCAAATTGTGTGTATTTGAAAGTTGGCGCATGCAAAAACATGTAGACCCAGTCCACTGCCGAATTGTTTCAGTGCTGGAGTTTCTGCAAGAAAAGTTGTCCTCGGGCGTATGCCCTAGTCCTCTCAGAACGTACGTAGCCATTATTTCGGCTTGTCATGTTCTGACCGATGGGGTTTCTGTGGGAAAGCACACTTTAGTTGCCCGTTTTATTCATGGAGCTAAACGGTTGAGGCCGCCCACTAGAGCGACGGTCCCTTCATGCGACTTGGCTATTGTGCTCAAAGGTCTGATTGACACCCCTTTCGAACCACTAGAGTCAGCGCCTGTCAGGCTTCTGACTCTTAAGATGGTTTTCCATCTTTTCTCTTAAGATGGTGGTCCTCTCCACACACAATTTTCAGATTCTATAGTTTGGATGTCCATGCTATTCCAGGCTCGCGGGTCCTCGAGTCAGCATCCCAAAGTTATGTCTGAGACCTCTTTGACTATTGTGAGCACACGCAACACAACCTGGGGGTCCAGACACTTGCCGTGCGGCGGCGTTGGTATTCTCGTTCCCATAGCGTTTTCACACAGCATCGACTGTAGCTTTTGAAAGGGAACGTCTCGGGTTACTTTGCTGTCCCCTTCCCTGAAAAAAAATGAGATGCTGCGCTCCAATGCCGCACTGCTGGCGTGACTGGACGTCGTTTCAGATTTACCAGAGGAGGTTTCCGGTTCACTCCTATTTATAACCTGCAGGTGCATGCAGCATCTTGTTCCTGCTTTTTCAGGGAACAGGGTTACAGCAAAGAAACCCGAGACGTTTTCCACTAAAATATACTGGATTTTCCATTAACTAAAGTAAAAAATTCATATAGTTGATATTATTGCATAAATAAAGTTGGGAATCATTTTTATACATGATATACAAATGGTGTTGGTGCTGTGAAAGAGATTTTATATATTTCAATATATTTCGCACACAAAAAAAAACAATTGAAAATCAGAAAATTTGTTTTGTTTACTTACATATCACAACATGCATAACACAGACATGTACTGTACAAGGGACGTTCAAGCCAAAGCGGGACCTTTAATTGTGCATAATAACAATACATTCATAAAAGTAAAAGCTCCCGTTATTTCTCTCTCTGTTTTTTTCTTTATATACGAGGTTGTGCATGGTTTTGCAAAAGCAAAATGCCTTTGGTGATCAAAGCGGTCCGTTTTTTATTAAAGCATTCCACTGGAATGTTCACCAGAATGACTGCAATGGGCTGTGTAAAATCAAATCAATTTTATGTCTTTGTTTTAGAGAATTTATCACAAGTCCTTTTAGTATTTTACCAGTATTTACCAGTCTGCTAGGCTTTACAGTAACAGTCACACTTGTACTTACTTGTACACTATTGTTCCTTTTTTAGGTGCCAGCTTATGGGATGACAGTGTGAGCTCTGCACATTTGCCGCATAATCAAAAGGAATTTCGAGTGAAGCATGGTACTGTTGGTCATGTATATTTAGTGTCCTGTCTTCATTTAAACTGTCATTGCTCCTTTAAGACCAGAGAAGGTCTGCACACACATTTGTATAGATCCCACAGATTGCATGAAGCTGAAGCGTATGATGGTTTGCAATCTTTCAGATGTCAAATGTGTGATTTTAGACTACTTTTCACATATTATAACTGTATAATGTTTGTGGCAAATGTATTGTCTGTGAGACTGTTAACTAATAAGATCAATTCAGCTCACTGTTTTTATGATCTTGTTAAATGTAATTTGTAAAGTAAACCATGTTGAGTTTAGACTTCATGTCTTGTAAAATTTGGCAAATAAATGTTTAATTAAAATGGTAAAGAGTGTATTGTTTCTTTGTTTATAATTTGGTGTCATTAGATACATTTACCTGAATTAAAATAGTCCTTAGAGTAAATGGTAAATATAGTTTTTAAAAAAAGTAAGTGTAACATATTAATAATAGTCTAATTTTCAGTTTCTTCTACCTTGAATTTCAATTAGATCTACTCAATTATTTTACTTATTTTCACTTAGGGTAACCATTGCATTTACTCAATTTTGTACACTATTGTACTAAATATAGTTATTCAGGTCTACTTATTTTTTTTTACTGACTTGTACTCAGTTCATGAAGTATTTTTTACATGATATTGCAACTGTTATATTTACTCAATATTTTTAAGTGTAAAAATGTTTCACCAAAAAACAGAGTACAGCACAGTTTTATTTTTCAGAGTGCAAGTTCACACAAAATAAACTGCTGAAAATGTAACACCTCATGGTGTTTTAGTGCTAAGTGAGAAAATTTAAGCACTCCAAACATGTTTACATTGCATTGGTCATAGCATGGACATGTAGATAAGCACACATACTTGATGGATTCGTAGATAAAAACTCTCCTTATTTTCATACCTGAAACTTTTTAATACTCTATTTCCAGTAAGGATAAATAAGCCTTTTTTCTTTTTTGGTTTTTGATTTATTTTCTAGATCCAAATCTACAACAATATTAGCGATTTCAAAACTATGAAATAAAACATACTGTATGGCATTAGGTAATTAAATATAAGAATAATACTCGTCAATCCTCTCCTGCTGGTAAGTTTAACCGTACTCCGCCTTAACCCCCTAAACACTTGGTAATGCTGCATGGTAAAAAAAAATGAAAAAAGTAAATCCATAGCTATGTTTAATAGTGGAAGTAAGAGCATTTCCATACACACAATGTGATGAGAACTCACACTGAACAGCTGACTGAACCGCTGATTGGATTTTGGAGAAATAGAAAAAGGTGTCTGATGAGTCCAGACTGACCCTATTTCAGAATGATGGGACTGAATGAAATCTTAGAGCATGCAACTGTTTTTTGGACAGGCAGCGTGTAACAGAAAAAAAGGTGGGTTTGCAAAATCATGTCAATAATTTTCATAAAATATTCTGAGTAAAACATGCGTAAGAAAAACAACCACTAAAGTGTGGGAAATGGCACAAAAGAATTGTTCTCCAGTGCTTCACACCAAAAAAGCTGCTGAAGGTGTAAAACCATGTGGTAGTTTAGCTCTGAGTAAAAAAATTTAAACACTGCATTATGATTGATTTTCATAGCTTGGACATGTTTATGTAAACACACAAACACACGCACTGGTTTTATTATTCTTTTATTCATTCATAATTGAATTGCCTTTTTTCTTATTGACATATTTAGTTGGAGAAAATGTTGATTAATTGTTAATTTGCTTATGTTATAAAAAAGATTATAAAATAGTACATAAAAGTGTTCTTGCTAATTCAAACCCAGCTTTAAATCTGTTTGATTGAAAAAGGATTGGACAGAATCTTATTAGGGTCCAAGCACTGAGTGGATCATTTGACACCATGTAGGATTTTTTTTATACCCCATACCGCATGTGATGGAATCCACTGAACAGGAAGTCAGTTATTTGGCGTTGATTGAAAAACGCACCCATTGGAATGTGCACTACTACTCTTACAGGATTCATCTATTTTTGACCAAACAGGGTCTATTACAATCTCAAGACATTGAGGATCTAATATTGCAAAGGGCTGGTTGATATCTTAAACGGGTCGGCCGTGGCGAGCCTTTAAATCTACGGCGAATAACAGGAAACAGGAAGTGGCTAATAACTTCTGTATACATTGTGTGACGTTCACCAAATCTCAGCTGTAGGTTAAGAGAAGAACCCTGCTCACAATGACATGGGTGGCGTGAGTCTCAGTCATAGCGCCACCAACTGGCAGCAGAAAGTGTCTACTTTTAGAAATTAAATTCTTTTGTGACTAATTTTCAGCTAATTGGCTTCAAAATCAGGCATAATAATTGGAAGACACGGCTGATGTCACACTGTAAAGGACTTTTTGATAGGTTGAATCGTCTTGCTATGGCAACATATAATTTTGAGCAAAAATAAGATACTCATATCCAACAAGTGGAAAGTCCTAATGTGCCCAAACATTTTTGGTAGAAAGAACAACTGGTTCTAAGTAAATTTCTTGAGTTTCATGTTTTTCTGATGCTCTTACAGCTCTCAACAAGTTTTATATTCATGAGCCTTGACCTGAACTTTCTGCTCTCACTCCTGCAGTAATAAAATATGTCCACTAGATGGATTCTGCAGGCACATCTACATGTCACACACCTCTCTCCCTCACTCTCACACACACATCACATCACACATTTTGATATCTCAAACAGGTCAGCCGTCATAATGTCTTAAACTTACACCCAACAATTATTAATAACACACACATCACTAATATTAACACACAGATGCACACAAACATGCACAAACACAAGCTCACATCACTAATGTTAACACACTAAATAAACACACAAACACAAACATCTCACACACACATTATAATATCACAAATTACAACTCACATCTCTGTCTCACACACCCTCACGCAGAAACACACACACCCACTAACAAGTCACATGTCTTACACATACTAACACACACATCACTAATGTTGACACACAGACTCAAATACCACACACACAAACATGCACAAACACATTTACTCATCACACACAGACTGAAACATCTACATGTCACACACCTCTCTCCCTCACTCTCACACACACTAAACCTCACACACACATCACATCACACATTTTAATATCTCAACCGGATCAGCCGTCATAATGTCTTAAACTTAGACCGAACAATTATTAATAACGCACACATCACTAATATTAACACACTATACACACAAACATGCACAAACACAAGCACACATCACTAATGTTGACACACTAAATAAACACACACACGCATGCACACACACAAACAAATACGCTCATACATCACACACATGCACATACACACACATTATAACATCACAAATTATAACACTCACATCTCTGTCTCACACACCTCATGCAGAAACGCATTAGGTCATTATGAAAGCACAGATTGGTTAGTGCACCAAAGTGACTGATGGTTACCTGGGCAACAAATCCTGCCCACTTGGTTTCTGAGCTTTGTATTATATTCTTCTGGCTCCTTTTTCAAGTGTCTGGAAGGGGTGCACTTGTTAAGCTAAAATTAAAAGTGATCTACTGTAGATAATACAACATCATGATCAAAAGAGTTGTCAACTGTTATGCATTTGATTTGTGTTTCATGCCGGTAACAATATAATTTTTTTATAACAAAGTGAGAGGATTAAATAGCACATTTGACACCGGCTTCCCTTTTATTATTCACTGTAAACCCTAATGCTCAAAGTAATTAAACACATTGAGTACTGTTAACTTAAATAATTGCAAATAGGTCAAATTAATAGACCTTTTTGAGTATTCAGAACCTTTTGATATTTTAAGTAATCGTAAGTACGTAAGTAACAGTAACTGTCACCTTGAAATTCCATCAACTTAAACTTTATAGATCACCGGTGGCTCAGTGGTAAGTGTCGAACCCACCATGTGAAAGACCCGGGTTCGATTCCCAACAACTGCAACAACAATTTATTTGATTTGCAAGTTCAACAAACTCAAAAATGTATAGATTACTTAATATTGGAAACATCATTACTTAAAAAAATTTATGTAACTAATTACCTCAAATTTTTTGAGTTTTGCCAACTTAATCGGGTTTACGGTGTGTGTAAAAAGTGTTTAAGTGCCAGACATACTGTGTGAACGGCTCTACACACAATTGCCTTTCCCACATGCTCTGCATCACCCACATTGTACAAAAAATGCCATGACGCAAAAAAAACCCGAAGTGCTACATACACTGTAATCAGTTACGTCAATTTTTTAAGTGAAGATGTTTCCAATTTTAAGTAAAGAGAACTATACATTTTTGAGTTTGTTGAACTTCTGGCAAATCAAATAAATAGTTGTTGCTGTCACCACATCAGACAAACCGGGCCGGTGATCGAACCCGCACCATTCACATGGCAGGCGAAACACTTTCCACTGAGCCACCAGCGATCTGGTGGCTACAATAGTAGTTGTAGTTACAAAAGTATTCCAATAGAGGGAATCATAGAGCTACGGATGTATGTTACGAGGCACATACAGTACATATTGTTTTCCCCCTCAGTCATTACACACGACTTGATGGACATTTGTGTCCGTGTTTATTTGTACAAATACCCACTTTTTGGGCTTTTACATTAATACTAACACTGATAATAAACCAAAGAGAGCCAGAAAGCCAACACAGACAACAGTGAACTAAACAGGATAACAACCACAGAAAACCAAACAGGAACATGAACACATGCAAGACAAGAGCAAACTAAAACACTGACTTTAAATAGGCAAACTAAACAGACAAAATAAGTTGCTTGTGACTACAGCTGACATCATGTGACTGTGACTGGAGAGTTGCAATGAATACTGGGAACTGAAGTCCAGGACTAATGTCAACGTAAGAATCCTACGCAAGAAGACTCAGAGGAAACCATGACGAGTGTTTTGATTAATGACTGAAAGAACAAAAACACCAGGCAGCATATGATATCAGAGAAGAATTTTTTTTTTAATTAAAGAATTGGTAAATATTTTTTAATAGGTTTTATTGGATTAAATACAAAAATATGATTAATAAAAAAAGCATAAATTTGTGCATTTTGTCACGAGTCAGCCTGATCAACCGAGCTTTCCAGACACTGAGGCTCCACTCCTGATCTTTCTCCCCACGCACACACCTGTCATTCTGGCACACCTGAACCTGATCAGCCAATTATCTCTCCAGCTTATAAGCACACTAAGAGATCCACTCTGTGCCGCAGTATCTCACTCATGTGCCTCGCGTTTTCTTTGTATAAAATAATCATTGTGTATCCTAGCCTGTGTTTTCGACCCTGCCTGTTTTCCGGATTTTTCTCTCGCCTACGCCCTCTGGTACTTCTATCATTATCGGACTGATTAACGTGGATGACCTCGCTTGCCCTCAGGATTTAGAATTGTACTCATGATTTGGATTCGTTCACCCTCGTGCTGGATCACCGGATTCTGACCACTGCCTGGAAAAGATGATTCTTCTAGCCCATTGCTGCTTCCACGGCACGCACACTTCCGCATTCGAGCCCTTCCGTGATCGCGGACATCAGGGAGGGAGTTTGCGCCGCGCGCCGACCTCCGTTTTCTTCGAGAAGATCGGCCACTACATTCAACCTTCTAATCACCGCGAGCTACGCAGGTTAGCAGCGAAAATTCACTAGCAAGGAGCCGAGAGGAGTACTCGCAATCGACTTCCGGGTTAGTGGAGATTCCTGCGCATCATAGCCCCGCTTTCTCCATCGTCACTAAACGTTTCCCCACTCTCTCAGTTACCAAGCACACACACGCTGCTTCTCTCCTCTGCTCCCACTGTGCCTACTCATTCAAGCCTCCATATTTCCAGTAAAAGAATTTCAAAATAATTCAAGCATCATTCGTCTGCTTTTGGGTTCACTCCAGTTAGTCACCCCGCCCCTGACAGTATACTGCGGCCATGGCGGACCCTGCGGACGCTTCTCGCCCCAGACCTAGGCTTCAAACCCGGCTTCAGCTCAGGTCTAGTGCCTGTTCGGACGCCCGATTGCGTCAGACTGTTGCTCAGCAAGGAGCTTTAATTAACTCTCAACAGCAAACTCTCCAGCAGATCTCCCAGGCCTTGTCTCAGCTCTCAACTCAGTTTCAACAAGCATGCACTGCTTTCCCAGCAAGTTCAACGGTCCCAGCTCGACATGAACCTCGTCTACCCAATCCTCAGCCATACAATGGCGATCCTGGAACATGTCGTTCTTTCTTGTCTCAGTGCTCCCTGTCACTGGAGCCCCAACCCTCGACCTTCCCCACTGAGCGTTCCAAGGTGGCTTATATCATCACCCTCCTCACTGATAGAGCCCGTGAGTGGGGAACCGCCGTCTGGGATGCTAACGACCCTTGCTGCACCACCTTTAGCGCTTTCACTGAAGAGATGAAGAGGGTCTTTGATCGTTCTCATACAGGTCGGGAGGCCGCGAGGCACCTGCTGGAGCTTCATCAGGGCTCTAGATCCGCTTATGACTACGCCATCGAGTTCCGAACCTTGGCAGCGGCTACTCAATGGGACACCCAGGCCCTGTACGACACCTTCTTAAATGGGCTTTCGGATTCTGTCAAGGACCACCTTGTCTCTCAGCAACTCCCTGAAGAATTAAATGGATTGACGAACCTAGGCACATTGGAGGGGGCGTACCAAACTCAGTCGCCTAGGGGCCGTTCACTCCTCCCCGTCATGCTCCTCTGGGATAATCAGTCCTGCGTTCTCTATGCCCTCGTTGATTCCGGCTCTGACCAGAATTTAATTAGTGCTTCAAAGGCCGGCGAACCACTCCAGTCACCCTGAGGACATCTGGAAATCATGCGGAGGAGATATCACTTCTAGTCATGCCAAAGGCTCAAGCCCAGCTAGTTCTTGGACGTCCCTGGCTCATCCGCCACAATCCACAAATTGACTGGCAGAACAACGCCGTCCTCGGATGGAGTCCCCTCTGCCTAGCCTCGTGCCTCAAGTCTGCGTTCTGCCCCTCTCCAGTACCTACTTTATCTGAGGAATTTCCGGACCTTTCCTCCGTCCCACATGACTACGCTGATCTCAAGACAGTCTTTAGCAAGTCCCGGGCGACTTCTCTTCCACCACATCGACCCTACGACTGTGCTATCGACCTCCTCCCAGGCATGGTTCCCCGCGGGGGCATCTCTACTCACTCTCCAAACAAGAAAGAGAGGCCATGCACAAGTACATTTCTGAGTCATTAGCCGCCGGTATCATCAGACCTTCATCGTCACCCGCCGGGGCTGGCTTCTTTTTCGTGGCTAAAAAAGACGGTTCCTTACGTCCTTGTATAGATTACAGAGGGCTCAACGATATCACAGTCAAGAACCGCTATCCCCTACCCTTGATGTCAACAGCCTTCGACCTCCTGCAATGAGCCCAAATTTTCACCAAGTTGGACCTCCGCAGTTCCTATCACCTTGTGAGGATCAGGGAGGGAGACGAGTGGAAGACTGCCTTCAACA
>JAAGKR010008205.1:0-32435 GCA_011419295.1 Clarias macrocephalus
GGCTGAACAGCCGCCTCGCGGAGGGTCGCGTTCTCCTGCCGTAGCTCCGCCACCTCGCGGCGCAACACCGCGACATCTTGGAGCTCCTTACGGAGAAAAGCAACTTCACCACGAAGCTTATTGATCAGCTCGGCATGCTGGTCAACCACCCCGCAGAGGCGGACAAACTCCGCTGGGTCTACTGCTTTGGGCTCAGTCATTCTGTCACGAGCGACCGAGGGGAGAAGACAAAAACCTTAGCAGTTAGCCCGTGTTGCGTGGACGGTAGACCCAAACGCGGAAGTAGCGCGAGCAGGCAGGATAACCACGCGTTTAATCTCAGAACTCTCTTACACGAAGAGCAAGGATTTACACAAATAAACCCGCGTTCTAGCGACACACACTCAATCGAGGAAGCAAACCGAATTGGTGAGTACTCACGTGAGAAGCGGTAACGCATCGGCGAAGGCATGAATGGAACTCAATGACTGAGCGATGTGACGCGCCATCTTGTTTCCTTTTATGCGTTCCTGAAAGCGCGACCGTCTTACTTCCCGGTCCTCGTGCCGGTCGCGGAGTGAGTGTGCATGACAGTATGTGTGTGTAGGGTGACTTTCAAACCTACACAGCAGCTAGCTTGTTTGTCCACACTTGGTTGAGTGGGAGTCTCTATCGATAAACTGGTATGTATGTGTTAGTGCGCACGCAGGTGTGTGCGTAAAAGTCGTCCTCTCCTCACTACAACCACGATTCTTTCAAACGGAAAAGTGCAGGTAAATTTGTTTTATTTTTACTTTATATTTTGTATTAATTATTTTTATATAAATAATTTTTGGTTGTGGAACGAATCATCTGAGTTTCTGTTATTTCTTATGGGGGGAAATTTGCTTTGATATACAAGTGTTTTAGTATACAAGCATGCTTCCGAATTATGCTCGCAATCCACGGGAGTGTAATTTCTGTGTTTTTGTTTAGTGATTTATTTTCTACATTCTACAAAAATGCTGGGGATTTCAAAACTATAAATAACACAGATGGAATTATATAATTGTGTAACAACAACAACAACAACAGTAACAATGACAGTCAGTTACATGGAGGCCAGCCTTTCTGGAATAGTTCAGTATAGAAACAGTATAGTGCATTTGCAAAACCCATCAAGCCCAAACTTTTAAGCAATAATATATAGACATACAGTATAGTTACGGAATATATGGTATAGTTCTTCTTTTGTTTGAATATATAACATGTACAAAAAACAGAATGTTCCTATATAAGACAAGCAAGTACACTACTGCCCTGCAAGCTGGAAATATGTGTACTATGACAATTTTTTGACAATAATTTTAAAAAAGCTTTGTAAATGGCAAAATAATTGAGTTGAAGGGCTTTATGCAGCTTTAAAATAAAACCTATTAATATCAAGCTCACTTTATTCATTATCATGCTTTTTTGATAAGTAGGAATGCAATTTATCAATGATACATGATATGGATCATATCCTAAAGTATTTTATTACTCTTATACCACAGACAATTTGCCTTTTTTTTTAGTGATTACATGATAGCAGTTTATTGTTACATTAAATTTTGTGGAATTTAATAAGACCAGTCACTTCCTGTTATTAATTATGTTATGAAGCAATTCTTTCACATTTTCTGAAGACTTTATACAATGAGAAGCTTACTGCCTGTTTCAAATGACACCTAGAGGCAACTCACATTGATTCTCCATATCAATGATATGATTATGTACTTTTTGGATTTTTTTTCTACTTAAAATAAATAAAAACTTTATAATTACATTCCGTGGCGCATTCAACACACATATAACCTGTGAATGAGTTGTTACTATAGAAACGATAATGTATTAGAAGAAGCCAATTAATATGAACTTTAAAGATGAACTATCAGAGACGCTCACAGATTTTAAATTTAGCAGCTCTGTGGTAAAATTCTAATCATAATTAATTATGCCTTATATATACAAAATATGCATACAGTGTCTTCCATTAAAGAAACGTTTTATTACCCAATTGTGCACCAAAAGTAGCATATTAAAATGTATTTAATAAGAGCAAATGGATCAGACAAATTTTACAATTAGGTTATTATAAATCGAAATAGATGCTTTTTTTTTTTTTACAATGTCTTATTCTATAGTTTTGTATCTTTCTAGACATAAATGCTTAAAATAAAATAAAAAAAAATCTATAAGAAGAAAACTGTTTCACATTTGGCATGTCTAAAAATAGATGTAATAATCATATATGTTGTTTATTGTTTAAACTTTTTTAAATTTTTTAAAATTTGAGGTGG
Source organism: Clarias macrocephalus (assembly GCA_011419295.1). Classification (NCBI taxonomy): domain Eukaryota; kingdom Metazoa; phylum Chordata; class Actinopteri; order Siluriformes; family Clariidae; genus Clarias; species Clarias macrocephalus. The sequence goes on from JAAGKR010008205.1 coordinate 2,298, forward strand.
AAAATAAGCCACTATTGATAGTACCTGCAACCACTCAAAAATCAATAAAAAAAATGAAAGCTAATACTGGTGTTTTGTGGTCAGAAAAAGATTTACTGTGTGTGTGTGTGTTGGTGACCTTGCATCTGAATGTGTGTAACTCTGTACAGGTTTTCATGTGTGTGTGTGTGTGTGTGTGTGTGTGTGTGTGTGTGTGTGTGTGTGTGTGTGTGTGTGTGTGTGCGCGCGTGTTAATAGGACAGTGGGGAGGCGAGTATGAACAGCCATCGCTGTCATCTCAAACAGCTGTCGTCTTCCCATTTGGCCATTCACTCCGACATGTTTGCATTGTGCTGCTCCACAATTCCCCGAGGAGTGAGTGAGAGAGAGAGAGCGAGAGAGAGAGAGAGAGAGAAACACCCGTCCCCTCTCTTCCTGCTCTCTCCATCTCTCATGCTGGTGCATACTGCTGTCTCACTCCTGACTCTTATCATACCATTCAGAGATATCACACTCTCACATGCACATACAATCTCTCTCTCTCTCTCTCTCTCTCTCTCTCTCTCTCTTTCTCTCTCTCTGTTTCTCTCTCTCTTATCATAACACTCAGTGATATGTCCACTTTATCTGTGTGTTCCAGCGGCCTGCAGGCTGCTTTAATGCATATTAAACAAACATGGTTTTTTTTCTAAAACGAAAAAAAAAGCCAATAAGAAAATCTCTCACACACCCACAAATTTAGATTTTTTTTTTTGTCATTAGTATTCGGCTTTATTCAGTATAGGATATTTAGGGATGGAAAAAGAAATTGGTGAAAAAAGCTGCATTGTATACTTAATTCAATTATTTTTTTATTCATTGCACTTTTATCAATAGATAATGTCCCAAAGCAGCTTTAAAGCAGCTTTAAATGAATTAGAATGTCGACTGAAAGAGTTTGATTTAGCTATATATGAAGGCTAATTTAATCTAGACCAGGGGTTCTGCAATAAAATTTTCTTCGAGCCGTGTTTTGAATTTTTGGTCTGTGGTAGGATTCTGATCTCTGTATTGCAGTCATCTCTATATATGCATAAGTCTATTAAAAAGATAAGCTTTTTAAAATGTTCAATAATATTTATTGTCAATTTTCATTAACTATGTTAAACATGTGAACAGTTTAAACGTTGATGGTCTTGTATATTTTCTGGTATTTGCATTTTTAAGTGAATCTTTATTTGCACGCTGCTGGGCTGTAAATGAATGTGAAAGGACGCGGGTTGCTCTGTCATACCATGCTCTCAGTTCAGGTATTTTCCTTCCCCTTACCTTGGACTGCTGCAGATATGTTTGCTCTCACGACCTGGGTTTTGTCTTATAGAGGCGCTTCATATTTCTGCCTATTACTATCGCTGTGGTTTCGGAACATATGTGAGGAACTGACTTAAAATTTCCCGCAAGAAGAATAATTTTCATTGTCTACTTTACTTTTTGTGGATTGGTGTTTCTGACACATACTCTGTAAACACACGGTAAACTATCGTATTGATTGGCTCTGTTGAGTGACACATATAGCCACACCCACCTCAAGGGAAAAATGGCTAGATTATTAATTAATCTTATTTATTAGAAAAGCAACAGGATCCGGAGAGAACTGTCACTCGGTCTGGATCCGGACCACGGTCTACCTTTTAGTGATGCCTGATCTAGACAGTTTTTTTTTTTTTTTTTTGAGAAGATGATATATGGGTAAATGAACTCTTAATATAGTTTTAGGTTAAAAACTCATTTTCGAATTACATCAGGAACGACTGTTGTGATATGGAGTAATGGGAATTTTTGGATAAAACCATTTCCCAAATTGAATAAATCTAAATATAACTGATTATAATTCCTGCACCTGTACTTATGCCTGCACCTTCAAAGAAAGAAATATATATGTGCGGCTATATACTGTAAAGACGGTTATAAAATAACCCAATATACAGAAACATTAAAAGTACTTTTCTGTATTGAATCCATTCTTGCAACAAGTAGCAGTTGGCCTTAGTGCTCACTGTAAAAAAGAAATATTTACATTCATATTTGAAGTCAGTCACTACAGTGTCTTTGCTGATGTACATTTCAAGTGACAAATGCTATACACTATAGTAGTTAATGAAAAGGAGTTACAGAATAATTTGTCATTTGATAACCCCAAACCCCAAAAAAGCCTGTGCTTTTATTAGTTTATTATCAGTTAAATAGAGAAGATTTTCAGACATGGCAGATTTGGACATAACACATACTTGTGTCTTGTGATTCCTTGCTTTTATAACTGCATATGGGAAATTTTAGAATTGGGGATACATTTTGCGTCTCCCAGATAAACCTTCTGTTATTTTTTAAAAATAAAAACGTTATTTAACTCAGTTTTTAATAATAACACACTTTATATTAAGCTATCAAAAAGATAATAGTTTTATGAATATTTAGGGCCATTTTGTCTTAAAAATATTAACTTAAAGTCTTCCACTACACCTATTATTTAATGTCTTTGCCTTTGACTAGAATTATCATGAAATAATTAGGTCGAACTTTAACCATTTTTACATAAACTTACATAAACAATTGCATTAATATCTATTTTGTGTATCATATGTAATTTCAGTAATAAAAAATAAATGTTGTGTCTGTCCCTATGTTCTGGTCAACTCTGTTACATCTGGTATAAAAAGACAGAAAAAATCTTTAATGCGTTCATAGAAAAAGCATGTGACTTTCACCAAGTGATGTCATTTGCCCTGGCAGGAACTCTGGAAGGCTTTAAAATATGTCATTATTCCTTTCTCACTTATTTGTACAAATTGTTTAGGATGTACCAATAGTGTATTAATTATTTGTCAAATCTGTTATTATGATATTGTAGTGAATCTCATTCACTTTTCAAAAAACAATAACATTGTGAAAATCCATAAAATTCAGTTGTTAATCATGCTATGAGGCTAGGTTAGCATCTTGAGCTGAAGCATAAAATGGCAGAAAATGTCAACTCTGTTATTGTCAACTCTGTTAGTGGTGTAAAATGTCTAATGATACCAGGGTTGACAATGTGTAACAGAGTCAAATATTCCCAAATCACATTTAAACATTTTGCATAACTTTATCTTGTTCGTGGATTCTGGGTAATTTTACTGTAAATTATACATTTTTGTATATCATTAGGAAGGAAGGAAATTGAATGATAGGTAAATGAAGCTGTCAGCAGCAGAAAGGCAAAGGCAATACAGGGAACAGCGTGATGCCGACCCTGTAAGGAAGGCAGAAAATTTTTAAAAAGTCAGAGAGATGACACAAAAGAAAAAATGCAGAGAATTTTGTCATTGGACAGTGGTGTATTATCAAATGTGATGTTGAGATTTATTTCAAGACCATTGTTGAGGTTAATGAGATACATACAAAGGTGACATGCGATGGGAGAAATCGCTTCTTCTGGCCAAACCATGAGGATACTTTGTGGTATCTCTTTGATGATGTACTCAGAATCATCCCTCAATGATCCCTAAATGACCAAAAGAAATAACTGATTTGCATGACCAGGTTTTAAAGGAGCAGCGATTGAAATACATGCAGTTAACTTCATGAAAGAGCTGTAATTCACATGTATTTTTAGGATTAAATAGTTGGGTTTTTGGGGGGATTTTCTCCCTAATTTAGTTGTGTCCAATAACTCCCCATCACTAGGGGGCTCCCACATTAAGGCTACTACTACCACTCAGCCGGGAGGGCGAAGACTATCACGTGTTTCCTCCGAACCACGTAACGGCAGCCGACCGCATCTTTTCGAACCGGTCGGCGTATCACACTCGGAGGACAGCGCTATCCGCTCCTTCCGCTCCTTCCGCTCGCAGACGCCGTGATTAATGTGGGAGCCCTAAGTACCTCTCATCCCTCCCCTCTGAGAGAGCTCGGCCAATCAGCTCTCTCTAGACCTCCGGCTGCGAGAGGTTACAGCATCACCCGGGATTCGAACTGGCGAGCGCTTTTACCACTGCGCCACTCTGAGGCACAAATACTTTTAACTATGGGTGGTCAACTCTGTTATTGAGGGTAACTGATATCAATGTCAGCTATGTTTGTTTAAGGTTTTCCTTAAAAAAAATTTTATATTATTATATGTGTTTTATTGTTAGCAAATTGATCAGTAGTTGATTAGCCTAACTAGTACTCTTACTACATGAAACATTACAGAATTTCATAATTGTTTACAGCTGTGCTTAAAGAAAATGCGCACCAGCTTGGCAACCTTTTAGTTGAATGTGTTGATATTTATACTCCAAAACTAAAAGTTTATATCTTTTTAATCTTAAAGTTAATTTAATGGATGGAGAGACAGATGTTCTCTTAGGGAAGACCGGGTTTTAAATTGTATCACATTTGTTAACTGTATATATTCCATTATATAATCCATTTGGTCTACAACAGAATTGACATTGATTTTACATTGATTTTTAGAATAAATATTTAAAATCTACAAGTGTAAGATCAGCAAATATAGAAAATGGTCGATTTGAAGTGTGTTTTTTGAAAATAAACTATTTTAACCAAAAAAATAAATCCCATTTTTAAATTTGTTTTCTCTAGTTGAAATGTACCCGCAATTCTGGAATTACTCATATGCTGATTGGCCAAAAAAGTTGTTGTTTCAGAAAGATAAAATTATTGGCCTACATTAAAAAAAGAAAAAAGAAAAAAAAAACAGAAGAGAAAGAAAATACTCTCTCTCACTCATCATCTATACCGCTTAATCCTGTATTCAGGGTCACAGGGGGCCTGGAGCCTATCCCAGGAGATTTAGGGCACATGGCAGGGTACACCCTGGACAGGCTGCCAATCCATTTGTAATTGTAATGAATAAGAATTATTCATAGTAATTATGTAAGTGATAAAAGGTGACAAGGCATCCTGGTACAGAAAGATGTAATGACCTGACATGGGGTGTACTGTGGAGTGGTTGATTTTTGTTACACATCCTGAAGAGTTTTATTTCCCTTATACCACAGCAAATTGGCTGACAAAATGCTATATATTCCATCTAATGAAAAATCACATCTTTTTTATAAATCAATTGAAACAATTTCATCCATGAAGCAATTTAATATACAGTATGTTATATGAGCTATTAACGGCCATTACCTCACCAAGCTTTGTTTTCTTCCACTTGAAGTTGAAATGACAAAAATTGTAGCTAGCCATGTAATCCTAAAAAAGAAAGAAAGAAAGAAAGAAAGAAAGAAAGAAAGAAAGAAAGAAAGAAAGAAAGCAGCATTACAGCTTTTCAGAGCAATTTTAATGGAGACTCCTTCGAAAATGTTGAATAAACTTCACAATTTTCTAGATCATATGTACTTCAATCCATTGTTAGACGTCTCTGTGTAAGTTGCTACTATGAAAAATATACATTTTAAAAATAATTTTAAGGGTTAATTGATAAAAAAAATTGTCCATGTTAAGATTCACTATAATTTCATATGTAACTATGAGACATGGAAATATTGGGAATTGTGTGAGATGCTTGCTCATAGATGGTCTGCTACCAAAACCTTACTTTTCATTATATACTAATTAGAGACAGCTCAATAGTCCTTTTTTTAAATACCGATACAAATGCTTAGTAAGATACACAATTGTTTAATTTAATTTAACTGCTAAGCTTTAAATCGTTTTTAACTGATGCACATCACAGTTAATCTCTTTAAATGTATTCACTTAAACTGTGATAGTTATAATAAAGTAGAAAGTAGAAAGTCTTGTTATGTGTAAACATTTTCACTTTCAAAAACACAGTTAATTTTCAAATTAAATTCCAGTCTTACTGATATATTTTCTTCTCCCAATATGGGCTCCATCATTCTTTTTGCTGGTATCAGATATTTTTAATATCTATGTTTAATATCAATATATTGTATAAAATAAAGAAATTCACTTAAATGACATTTTATGACATCATGATGTTGAACTCCATCTGAACTTTGATCCTATTTATCAAAGTCATAAGTTTCATTCAAATGGAAGCATTCCTACCAGTCTTCAGTGACCAATAAGAACTTGCTTTTTGGACTTTATGGCCTTTTATTGTTTAAATATATTTTAAAAACTGCTAGACTTGAATTCTACATCATGACTTTCCAGATAAGGCTGTGGAATTATAGTGGCAATCTAGTGTGTGTGTGTGTGTGTGTGTGTGTGTGTGTGTGTGTGTGTGTGTGTGTGTGTGTGTGTGAGTGTGTGTGTGTGTGTGTGTGTGTGTGTGTGTGTGTGTAGGTTGAAACGGTTAACCTGCCATCATTTGAAGTCTACAATACAGCTGCAGCGATAGTAATCTCCAGCCCAGATTTTACACACACCCCCCCCCCCCCTCCCACCACCACCAGCACCACCATCACTACACACACGCAAACAACACACGCGCGCATGGTATCTGTGCTTTACAGAGTGCTTCATCCGGAGCGATAGCGCCTTCTCCGGGTTAGAGGTGCCGACACTAGGCTGAGGATTAGGGGGTTTAGCTGGCTTCCCGATAACACAGCTGAGGTTGTGAGGTCAAAGGTCACGGGACATGGAAGATCAGGGGTTTGGAGCCAATTGCCTGCGATTTGTACTTGTGCATGCGATATAAGGTGGTCAGTTCCATAAAGCTTCAATATATTGCAAATGTCAAACGAGGTATGCTTAAAAGAGATTTTTTTATGCCTATAGACAAAGTACAGCTGTACTTCTCATAAACATTATTATTTAAGCTTTTAAATTACAGCACTAATCATTAGCTAGTTAGAGAAATGTTTAATGTTATTAAATTTTTCATGACTACATTTGAATCTGCAGTATGTACAGTATATCACAATTTGACACTATATTGATTGGACAGTGTATTGAATACAACATATTGTTTATTCATTAAAATGATATGGTATGAAAATTATTTATATATCCATACAACATTGCAACAACCTGGTGATATTTTTTTTTCTTTTGGGGGGATGGGGGGGTTATAATTTTACTTCCATAGGAGCAAAGCTGAATTTTCACACTACCCCTCATCTTCTTATTCTCTCTCTCTCTCTCACACACACACACACACACACACATATATATACACCGCCTCTCAGTTATCTCCTCTCCTCCGTCCTCGGTAATAATTATTATGTGCGGCTGAGATAATTCTGAGAAACGGAGGGGCGAAGACGAATGAAAGGAGCAGCGGCTGTGGCTTCTTGCGCCACGGTTCCTTATCTGACCTTGGGCAGAGGCGCCCTTTGTTAGGCAAATCTCACGACGAAGCGAGAGAGAAAAAGAGGGAGGGAGGGAGTGAGGGAGGGAACATTTTATGGGGGGTGATAGCAGGAAGAGAGGAATGGCTGGAGCAAGATGAAGGAGGTGGAATGGAGGAAGAGTAAGATTGGGTGGTGGGGGGAACGGAAAAAAAAAGGGAACGAAGAAGTGAGGCAGACTTCATTTTTTAAAGTATTGCCAGAGACACAAAGCACCTCTTGTCAATAAACCTCGACATACAGAGAGAGAGAGAGAGAGAGAGAGAGAGAGAGAGAGAATGCAGCAGACTTCTTTTTTTCAGCATTTCCAGAGACACACAGCACCTCTTGTCAATAAAACTCCACATTCAGGGTGTGAGGATGAGGAGAGAAAGAGATAAAGAATTGAATCAGCCGTAGTGCTAGTTGGTTTTTGAGCGCAACCACTGTAAATGTGTCGCTGAAACACCTGGCTCTCTACTGCTTCTCCTTTTAGAAAAGCTCTTGTGAAGGAAGAACAATTGATGAATGGGATTTTAACAGGCCCAGCACAAACCACCTTTTATGATCCTATGTATCTATTCACAATTTTAATGTTCCATCCAATCAGCTTTAAAAAATGCTGCAACTTATGACATTGAATCTTCTCCATATAGCTTCCAACTTTTGCTTGGCCTGTCTTTGTAAAAAGGCCATCCATACCTTGATTGTATCTTTAATGAAGATTATAAGATGGCAGGATGTGGTTCACATAAAGCAGTTAAATCTTAAACCCAAGTGGCACAGATACATGCCGGCAACTCAGTGACATCAATGGTCAATGATGATAAAAAATAAATAAATACGTGTGTGTGTGTGTGTGTGTGTGTGTAAGTGTGTGTGTGCTTATATAGAAGCTTCAGACTTCAAATTGTGTATTTAAGTTTTCGGATATGTAAGGTAGAACAAAAGTTATCATTACTTAACTTAAGTAACACTTACCACTACCAAAACATGTGAATGAAGTTGCAAAATGTAGAAAATTAGCATATTATTATTATTATTTTTTTTGGTCATAGAAACAACAGAAAACATCCATAAACACTATAATGTGTGTATTTGTGCTATTATTTGCCCTTGTGACCCAGTCGGTACTTTTTCACTCAGTCTGTTTGGAAAAGTTGGATAAAATGAACTTAAACTCAGTTTATTATATTATACAGTGGCCGTGAAGTGCAAAACAAATTAACAAAACCGAAAACAAAATAAAATTCAAAGACAAAATAACAAATTCAAAACCAAATTAACAAATCCAAAAACTAAATAGCAAATTCAAAACCAAATTAACAAAACCCAAAACAAAATAACAAAACCCGAAACTAATTGTTAATTTGGTTTTGAATTTGTTATTTTGATTTGGGTTTTGTTAATTTGTATTGCACTTCTTGGCCAGTCAGATACAAACCGGAAAAGGTAGGTATAGTTTGCGAATTAAATTCTTACCGCTGATTGGACGAGACACCTGCCACTCAAGATAAACAGGAAGTAGGAAATTGTGTCTCTTTCTTGTGTGTTCTGCTTCATTTTAAAACCATTTTTTCGGTGTGCAAAACTAAGAAAAAAATAGATTTTTCATTAGAAAGCAAGGAAATGGAATTTTTCAACGTTACTTTGAGGACGGACATTCGTATGCCGTGATTTTGGATATGCTGATGACATATCACGGTATAAAGATTAGTTTGCGAACTGCTGTGTCTCTTTTAAAAGCAAAAGATTTTTTCCACAAGAACTGCAAATATTTGGCAGAACGCCATATTTGAAACCACAATAAGGACAGTACATGTTTGCACATTCATACACACACGAATCTACCGCCGCTACAGTACTTCCTGTATATCTTGAGTGACAGATGTCTCGTCCAATCAGCGGTAAGAATTTCATTCACAAACTATACCTACCTTTTCCGGTTCGTTTCTGAACGGCCGAGAGGTGCAAACCAAATTAACAAAACCGAAAACTAAATAGTAAATTCAAAACCAAATTAACAAAACCGGAAACAAAATAACAAATTCAAAATCAAAATATCAAAAACAAAAACAAAATAACAAACTAAAAATCTAAATAGCAAAACCGAAAACAAATTAACAAAATGCAAAACAATATGACAAATTAGTTTTGAGTTTTGTTATTTTGTTTTTGAATTTGTTATTTTGATTTGGGTTTTGTTATTTTGTTTTTGAATGTTTTATTTTGTTTGGGGTTTTGTTATTGTGGTCTTTAATTTGTTATTTTGTTTTCATTTTGTTAACTTGTTTTGCACTTCCCGGCCACCGTAATATTGCCTATTTTGTGCTGAAAAAAATTTGATGTCACTCTATACTGCACAATCCTGAGCCCTATACAAATTTATTATAAAAAAATTTTAAATAATAATAAAAAAAAAAGAATAGAAAAAAAACGCGATTTTGACTGCTTTGTTCCCCTAAGCAGTCAAAATGAAGAAACATTGATCTATTCAAGTATACAATATTGGATTGTCTAGTATGTAGTGTCATTGTACAAGGAAAGTATGTCTAGTACCAACAACATTATTGAACATAACAATAATTTTGCCTTCCAGAACTATTTGTACACTCACAAAATTGGAGACACATGTAGATGGATCTTGGTGCACTCCCACATATCAAACTCACACATATCAATTCAATATTTTTGCATCTCGTTGATAAGGTTTTTGAAACGGTTTAAATCATCACTGTAATAAAATTGTTATAACAAAACTGTTTTCAACAGTTCCTAGGTTAATGTGGGATTATGTTCAGCTTTTCTTCTTGTTGAACACTTTATCTGTGGCCAATTCTGAGTCTCCTGGCTGAGGCAAGTTGATTCTAATAACTGGAATGTATTATGTTTAGGCTCCATAAGCACCTGTGGACCATCAACCCCAAAGTATCAAAGACCTACCTTCATTTTGTTCACCTGTCATTTCCAACCCACAGGCCGTCTCTTTCCAGTTATGTGCCTGCCACCATGCGCCACCATGCTCGTGCTGCATAACAGGGTAGCGTTATACACGCACAGGAATGTGCTATCTGCCCTCTTTTACATAAATGCAGATGAGCAATTAGCTAGGGTAAGTAAGCTAAGTAATTACTAGTCCTTTTTTGTGTTGCCATTTCTTGTGTACTTTTTTTACCCAAGGGAAAATTTACATGCTTAAGACAGCAGCAGTTCTTCTGAATGTACAGTATATAAGCATGTTTAAAGAATTCCTTGGGTTTTGCACATATTTTTGAAAGAGAGGCATATTATACTATAATAATATATAATAATAGATTTAATGTGACTTATTTTAACACATAATTCATTCTTCTTGTTGTTTGCCTGGAAACTGTGTGTAATGCTTTTTGTCTCTGCTCATTTTTATGGAGTGTGAGAATCGTCCTGACAGGCGCTATTTATAATTATATATGGGTATTTCTTTATTATATGCAGAATGAAGATTATCTTACAACATGCCATCCTGTACTGTGTGTGTGTGTGTGTGTGTGTGTGTGTGTGTGTGTGTGTGTGTGTGTGTGTGTGTGTGTGTGTGTGTATGCCCTGACTGCAGACTTCTGCTCCTCTGAGCTTCAGCCATAAATTCCCATCAGCTGTATAACGAGTGCCCTTTTCTTTTAATTACTCTCCCTTCTACAGGACCAACTCATCCACCTCAGCCACAATTTACACCTTCTATAAAGAAAAAATGAAACATAATTCATCATAAAAACTTCTCTCTTTCTTCTCCCACCATTTTTTACCTCCCTTTTGGAACTCGTCTCGTGGTATAAAATCTAGAAGTCGTATTCTTTGTATACGTCATCAATATCCGTGGCAGTTAACTTACCCCAGAGGACCAGCAGTGGCTTAGCAGTGGGAGCATTTATTTGCATCCTTACCGTATGAGAGCTTACATCTGCTTTTTTGTGCAAACACTGAGTGTTCAGGAGTCCGAAGGGAATTTGTTGAGACAACCAGTGCATCAAGGAGTTTAGCATTTTATTTAAGGTAGATAAGATTCTTTGTTCCTGAAAAGTTTCCACACACACACACACTTTCTACATTCTAGACAAATTGTTTGTGTCTCTCTGGCTGTATCCTGGAGTTTGGTCCAGTATTTAAAATGACACCTTGCCCACATCACATGATGATTGCACATCCCACTGATCCCAATACAAGTTCTAATATCCACCTCATTACAATTACATGAAGTAAGTATGTCCAACCCTTACTATGATAGCAGCCATTCAATGATATTGAAAATTCTGAAATGGAAGACAGTCTTGTCAGGCATAAAAGACCAATAACCAATGAGTAATAGGATATTGAAGATGTTGCAAGCATAGCTCTAGTTCAATTCTGTCTTTTCTTTTTTTTTCTTTTTCTTTTTTTTTGGACAGTAATCAAGTTTTACTTCTGACTTCCAACAAACTAGATTCACCTCTTCTTTTCTGTCAGATCTTCATCCATATCTTTCTTTTGATTTGAAATCACATTTATTCAGGACAAATTATATAAGATCCTCAGCCCTGTGGTTTGAATGTTTTAAGTGAAAATTTCTGGTGCTTTGTTTTGGGTAAATCTTGTAAAGCCGGAGATTTCATGACTGAACAAAGACCAAGGAAAGAAGAAAATCTATGAAACTGGTATCTGTAATCTTGTAATGCATACCAGGCATTAGTCAGAGATGTAATTTCTTACTTGTATAATATTGTCACTTTGTCTTACTGCTTGTGTGGCATTTTGCATGATGTCCCTTTTGCGTTGGTTTCCTCTGGGTTCTTCGGTTTCCTCCAAATGTCCTGCATTCCTGCAGATGGACTGATTAAGCAATCCCATTCAGGGTGCATTCGCCTGCCTTGTGCCAGGACGTTCCCAGGACGGGCTCTAGATCCATTATGACATTGACAACCCAATAACACAGTTACTGAAAATGAGTGAAAGAATGAAAGAATTAACAAATGAATGATTGGTATATCCAGTTCACTTTCACACTTTAGTCACTGAATATAAAATTAAAATTGGAAAATGTAAAGGTTGTCGTTCCCCCAGGGTTGTATCCTGGGGCATCTACATCTTGATCACTGCCCCCTTCAGACAAACCTGCTTCAAAGCTTTACCCTTCACCTCTTTTTTTCAACATCTATCTATTAATCTCCTCCCAACATGACTGTCCCCTTTCAGTCCAAACATCCCTAAGTCCCAGCCAAACAAACAGGAGGTTGCAGGGGCTAATGACAAACACAGCCAGGGTGAAAAGAAAGTCTCTGAAAGGATTGAGCCATATTGATAAAGAAGCACCAAGCTGATGGAGAGGGTTTCACCCTTCCCTTTTCTGTTCTCTCTAAAGCCATAGGTGATAAAAACACTGACCGCAGCACCAGGCTCCGTACAATGATCTTCATTGGCCCTTTTGTCAGTTGAGTCATTCTCTTAATATCGATATCCACATTGTTTCGGAACAAGGAATGCATTTTCCCACACTGGTTGTTCTTCTCCTACAGCTTTGATTAGGTTCAACGGATTGTGATCAGATTCATGAGCTTAGAACCAGAAGCTTTTATGTAAGTCCACAGTGAATGAGTGATTACGTTCACTTTTGTACATGAACATTGGGTGTTTAGAAGGCTTAAGATAATTAGATCAAAGATTTCCACTGCTACAAAGAGTTCAGCATTTCTTTGAGGTACATGAGTTTTTTTTTTTTTTTTAAGTTGGAACAAGTTTTACTCATAATGATCTTTCTCCATAATGAAGGAATAGATTTGTCATTCTGTTCCTGAGAAGATCTAGCATTACAACACTTCCCCGTATTTTTATACTGGTGGAATACCTTAAGAGTATATTTAGGGGTCCTTCTCAGTCGGTTGTATGAAAAAGAATAGTTCAGCCTAAAATTTAAGGTTGGGATTATCAAAAAGATATTAAGTAAAATTGTGGTTGATAAAGTTTTAACATTATATTATAACAATTTTACTTAATATCTAATTGATAAACCTAACCTTACATTTTAGGCCAAACTATCCTGATAGGGTGGTGGAGAGCCCAGAGCCTATCCCAGGAGATTTCAGGAACAAGGAGGGGTACACTGACCTGAGGCAGGAATTGAACTCTTAACCCTGGAGATGCAAGGCCACAGACCACTACGCCAGATATACACAAACATATGCACACCCCTGATCATTTAATTTATCATTTGTACCATGAATACCTGACATGTTTGTCACTGTCTTATAAAAACTGCTCAGTTAAAAATATCCATATTTGGGATTAATTTGAATTTAATGCTGGATCCAAAATGAATTCAAATAAACCATGTTATTTCTACCCAGCAATCCAGGTTGGGTTGGGATGTTGACCAGGCATTGTGGTTAAAAAATTTATAATGACTACACCATAGTTGTTATGACCCACAAAGTGTATGTGTGTGACAGAAAGTATGAAAGTAATTACTGTATACTCAAATTTCATCAAATATTTAGTGGTTTAGTGGTATATATATATATTATGGAGCAGCAGATTTAGTGGATATAATGCCTTAACAACTGAAATCATATTATCATATGAAAAAATGGAGTTTACACTTGCAATTAATGTAGAAATACAAATGTACAGTATGCAACTAAATGTTAACTGTAAATGTAATTATTTAACATTCATGTGAAAAGACACATTTGTTAACATTAGAACCATATTTTTACCTTCACTGAGCCACTTAAGGAACATTAAAGAAAGGAAACAAAAACTCTTTGTTTTTGTTTATTTCTTTGTGGAGTACATTTTTAAATAGAAATTGAAATAATAAGAAAGACTGCTTTACTGTTAAAAAAAAAAAAACTTCTATTTAGCACAATATTTGCCAATGATTTAACCTCACTGTTAGTCTCCCACATTTATTTATAATTAAGCCATTTATAGATGATGACGATGATTACAATAATTTTAAAAAGTAGCAATTGCAAAAGTGTTAGCAAACTTTTGTGAGTTTAAGAAATTCTACCTTCTTCATTATGTTTGGTTACAGGAATTCTGTATTTGCTATGACTGGTTAAAAACCTAAAGAATAAAACCTAAAGAAGGATTGTTTTTTAATGCAGTTTAAATGACCCATATCTATAGGGGTCACTCGCAGTGAAAGTAAAATATTTTGTGGAGGACATGGATGGTGTATTTTTCCCATCCATTCCATTTATGGAATTTGTACACCTTAAATTATTTAAATTATCATGTTTTTGGCGGTGCATCTGTTATTATCAATCCTGTTTTTATAAATAAATTATTAAATAAATAAATAAATATGAACAAAAGGAATCAAAACAAAAATTGTGAAAAAAAAAAGATGAATAATTTTTTTTTTCTCCCTATTTGGTCACCTGCCAATTCTCGTCTGTCACACAACACCTACCAGGCCAGGGAAGATAAACACTACTGTGCTTCCTTTGAGACACATGACACGAACAAACTGCATCTTTATGAAACGCTGCACAGGATTCGCCATACAGCAACTTCATATGCTCTGAGAAATACAGGCATCCATATATACACAATGCATATGTGAATTCATAGACACTCATGATTGGCTACTGTAGTATCACTGTGATGACACTAGGGGAAAGAGTAGGCTATCTCTCCCACCGAGAAAGCACAGATCATATTCTTCCTTGTCTCCCGCCCTTAGATGGCTGTGTCATCATTCAAATCCAAATCTCCCGCTTTTTCTAGGGAAATGTTTCTTGACGCAACGTACCCGTACCCATTTCCATCCCTGCATTTTGTCAACCCAACAAGCTGAAGCCTGCACCTGAGTTTGTAGAAGCTGGTTTATTTGCTGCTAATAGATGTAATATGGAATGGGTAAATGTAATGCACTTCAGTTCCCTCCCCATATTCGCCATCACCATTACAAATAACAGACATCCAAATAACTGAATACACAACCTACTTTTGTTGTCATTTTCCAAATGGTACAGGATAGGGACAGAGCGCTCAGGCAGCTGCAGTAAATGAGTCGCCCAAACGGCTCTTGGTAGTAATTACCTAAATGGGCTCATTCAAAACCTCTTCTTTGTAGAATCAGTTAATTAATTAGCTGTTTCACTGACAGTATAATGGTGAAAGCATGCTAAATAGATTAGTGAGGAACTTGATTTATTGTTGAAAACCACCCCCCTGGTTCTGTTTATCTCTCTCACTCAATCCTTTTTTTTTTTCCTTCTCAGGCTGACACTCTTGTCGTTTTACTATCTCTGTCACCCACACACATACTCCAGGAGGCTCACAAACATAAAATTAGCTATCTGATGAAATACAGTGGACATATTTTCCACGATATACAGTCGATCTATTAATACCTTTATATAATGTAAGGATGTCAAAGTATTAAGGGATTCATTTAACTACACAGGTATTTGATCATTAAATTGTTGTCAGGTATGACTAGGTGACTGATTATGCTGCTTGTAGGTGTCAGGACCGTATGTGAGGTATCCTAAATATGCTATGTTGCTTACTATCAATCATCATTTGATTAAGTAAAAAAAAAAAAAAACAGTCATGCTTAACACTAGGCTTATTACTTGGTGCAATGGTATATCAACTTCAATATTAATTCACTGCAAGCATTTTGCTGAAAAGCTTTTTCTCTATACCTTGAAACACAATTTATACTAAAATTATTTAAGATTGTTGTGTTACATGCTAACTTTCTATGCTAC
Organism: Clarias macrocephalus; assembly: GCA_011419295.1. Taxonomy (NCBI): domain Eukaryota; kingdom Metazoa; phylum Chordata; class Actinopteri; order Siluriformes; family Clariidae; genus Clarias; species Clarias macrocephalus. Next base: position 18,280 of record JAAGKR010008205.1, read on the forward strand.
AGGCCAATGTTGCTGAAGTATCACTTCATCAAGTCATCAAGTATCACAAAATAAAACAGTATAACAATGATTATTAGGAAGAAACACATAGTAATATTTTGTAACAATACAAGAAATTTTTTGAATAAATGTATGTAGCAACAGTATTTATTATTGTTACTGATTTCTGTATTTAACATCCAGGTTTAATGCAACTTTTATTATACTAGATTAAAATAAACATTTTATCAAGATGTTTTGTTGTGCTGATTGTTGGCAGATTGCCTTTCAATAAAACTTCCCACGCGTAATTGCAGACTTTTGGCCTTTACTGTTGAATGTATTACATGATATCTGCTTTATTTTTTATTTGATTTTATTCGTTTTATAAAAAAAAAAAATTATAAAAAAAAAAACTCTACAGAATTCTCTAACACAGACAAACACATGCATTTTTTTTAATTCAGTAATGAATAATTCACAGTTCATGGGGCCAAAGAGAATATAAGACATATTAAATCAAGACAGAGATAATGTTTTTTTAATTGATCTAGTGGTGCATTAGGAAGTGCATTCATACTTACTGGTATTACTGTGATAACTGTAATCACATTGGGGCTTTTGTAGCAGCTATTATGGTTTCATTTGTGACTTGTTTGTCTCATCAGTAATGCCAGGTGTTTCAGGCTAAAGCCTTCAAATGTACATTTGCAATATATGTTTAGTTGTGGCAATTTGTTACCAATCATAAACTTATTCATTCTTTTATGAATGAAAAGATGGCCTGAGTCAGCACAAGACTTTTGGAGAACTCGCCCCAGATGGAACTGCAGTGGTACATACCAGTACACTGGTGACAAGATCATGGGCACCCAAGGCTCACCTTTGCCCACAGGGACCTAAAGCGAGTGCAGCACAAATCACTAGAAAAAGTCAACGATGGTAAAGAAGGCACCAGAACACCCAGTACACCAAAGCCATCACACACGGGGCCCAGCAGGCAAAGAGCCCAAGGGCGCCGACCCGGCCTCCAAACTCACCAGATTCCAATCTGATTGAGCACTTATGGGATGCACCTGTCAAGTCCGATCCACAGAGGCCCCACCCCACAACCCACAGCAATCAAACGATCCACTGCCAACATTCTGGCACCAGACACAACAGCGCACCCCTATAAGTCTTGTGGACTCATGCCGTGGGCATAATGTTTTGTGTTGCGATGTTATGGCTGATTTACCGAGTTTTATAGTTTACTATAAACTGACTATTCTAGTTTAGTTACTGACTACAGTGAGATTTTGTTTACATCATTAATATGAAGTTCTCAGCTGTGTGCCGTGCCAAGTACACTGATGGGACTATGCTCCTCAAAGGGTTAAATAAAAATCACACTTGGATAAACACATAGTGTCAAGAACATCAGGAATTCTTAATGAAAGCCTATGTGAGATAAACAGATAACATGCCTCTCATCTGTTTATTCCAGGCTATGCGGGGTTTTATTTTGGTAGTGTCAAATCGCACTCTTTGTTGCAAGCATGTTTTCTAAATTAGCGCCATGAGCGGTTTGTTAGAGTGTTACTGTGTTTTTCTTTTGCTACCCAGGCTTTTGTCATCTGTTTTGTCAACTGCATTAATTTTGCACTATTTCCTACTTTGCAGCATTAGACCAGAGTGGATGCTCACAATATTGAATTTAGTCTTAAAGTTAAGGTTGCTTCATCAATAGCTGTTGCATCATACATTCAACATCCAACTTTTTTTTTTGTGTGATTAAAAAACATTTTACAGCTCTTTGTATGTGTGTGTGTGTGTTGTTGGTGCACAAGGGAGAAAATCCCTTGATTAATCAACAAAGAGCGTGCAAGCTCTCCTGCCGAAGCCAATCAAAGTGAGAGCAGATCAGGTTTTGGTGCATTTTTTGTAAACCTAAATCCTCTTGTTCCACCGGCGGAATCCAGAGAGCCTGCTTTTTTCTCCTTTTTTTGTGTTCACAAAAGCCGACACTAACGCGCTTTCACAGCGACAAGGAACGGGAGGGCTGGGTTCTTTCTCGAAAACGTCTGACGAGAGGTGTGAATGGACTGTCTTTCTCCTTCACTAATTCCACACACACACTTCTCCCCATCCCCATCCCACATCTGAACAACAAACAACAGAGAACAAGTGAAAACAAGGGATCCTGAAAGGCTTAGCGAGCTTGTAATCCTTGAGCACTTCTGACCCCTGTGTTGCCGTCTAAGTCTCCTACCCACCTCCCTTCCAAGCTCCCCCGACATTCAAACCCTGTGTGTGTATATTCATCCTCTGCCCCCCTCCAAACATCCTAAAACTAAGTTTCGCCTATTTAAGAAGCCACGAATCCATGCTTTGAAACACCTTTGAAAAAAGGGCCCTAAGTAGGAGAAGGGGCCAGTGGTGTTTCTTTTCTCTTGGCATTTAATTCGCCTTTAGAGGCTGTCTTGTTAACACGATCTCCCCTCGCTTCTTTCTTCCCTCCTCTTGCTACCCTCTTCTCTTTACCCCTCTCGTTCTTTCTTGCATCATGCTCCAACTTCAAAGGCCTCGCAAAAGGAGAAAGTCACTTCATTCTTTTCTTTGGTTCTTCTCCTCATGTTCTCCAATGTGCTCCTTCCCTCATTCCCTGCGTTCCTTACCCACCCTTAAGCAGCAGAGGAGAAATCAGCTCACTTTCTCCTACTGCTTTGCATTTGAAATAAGAAGTAATTAGTAGAAACGGGGGGTTGGGTGTGGGTGGGTGTAAGAGTGTGTGTGTGGCAGGGGAATTGAGAGCTCTACATTTGCTGTAATCCTGCCACCCATCAAATCCACCTGCTCTCAGTAACCAAGCAAAAAGGAAAACTCATGAAGGAAAATACTTCTTGTTTGTCCTATATTTATTGAATAAAATATGTTCATCATAAGTTTCATCATCAATATCAATAAGACCATCAGTGGTGCACCATGCTCTCTCAGTCTCTCTCTCTCTCTGTATCACACATACATATACACACATTGTGTCAGAGGTTTGCGTTGAACATTGCTTGTCACAGCTGCCCTCGCTCCCTTGTGCTGTAAGAGGAATGTGTGAGCCTGAGATATGCAGAGCTGTGTGTGTGTGTGCGCCCACTGAGTCCTCAGGCAAGATGGAGCTGATAACAGGCTTCAGCATTATCGCAGCTGAGCAGACCATTAAACATGTGCACACACAGACACACAAAGACTGCTCACCTTGTGTGATGCACAGCCCTAGCATCACACCAAAAGTCTGGTTGCATACATAAATTAAACACAAAATTGGACTCCTGTCTATTAAACACTGACAAATTACAAGCTTTGCATGCAAACCAAGGGCAATTCTAGGATGACTAAGGCTGCAAATGACAATATATGATGTTTAAACTGCAAAAATATAAGACTACTTTTACAGATAAATGTTAAAGAACACAGTCATATTGTGTGTATAGTATACATGCAGTATAGCGTATACACTGAACACCACATAACAGTAACACATTAATATTGCTTATAAATTATAGTTCAGTAAACTGGTTACAGGATCATGGGCACCCAAGGCTAAACCATGGCTGCAGGGGAAAGCCTGTCCAGTTCAATCCCACAAAGAAAGCCAATGCGGCACAAATCACTGAAAAAAGTCACTTCTGACCGTAATAAAAAGGCACCACAGCCCACCACACACAGGAGCCACCATGCAGACTGCTAACCCAGCCTTCAAATTTCCCAGATCTTGAGCACCCATGGGATGCACCGGACAAACTAGTCTGGTCTACTGAGGCCCCACCCCACAACCCAGAGCACCCAAAGAATTCCCTCCCAAAGTCCTGGTGCCACAGAGGTCTTATAAAGTCAGGCCTAGAGTGGACTGAGTTGCCCAGACAGCACAACAGGTACCTATACAATACTTGGTATAATGTTTTTAAGTTGTAATGTTAGGGCTGATCAGTGCAGGTATCACATCTTAGCGCATGACATCCACAACTGCTCCATGCAGACTCTCTATTGGTATCCAACAAAGCTCAGTAGTTGGTCTTCTTCTGTTCTCCCCCTGTACCTGATCTCTTGGTGAGGTTCACATGGCCCTTTATACCATTCTTATGCAGATGACATTGAACTCATTATCTCCTTTCCTCCCACAGACACTCTGTTCCCACATGGATTTCAAAACTGAACTGCTGTTCATCCCAGGTGATCCCTGGACAACACTCAGATCCCTCTCTCCCAGTCAACTGTTCTTTTCCCCCTTACATTGCTAACCTTAATCCTCTTGTCAATTTCTTCTCTATAACATCAGAAAAATTTGTCCAATTGTCTCTACACAGGCTACTCAGTTGCTTGTCCAGTCCCTTATTTCACGACTGGCAGGTCTGCCTCTGTCTGCCACCATTCCTCCTCTGCAGCTAATCCAGAATGCAACTGCACAACTTGTTTTCAACCTTCCTAATTTCTCACACACCGCCCCACTTCTCCGCTCCCTTCACTGGCTCCCTGTAGCTACCTGCATGAAATTCAAAACACTGATACCTTCCTACAAAGATTCCCCACGAAATCTGTCTAAGGACCATTTGGTAGCATATCCAGAGTCAGATGAAACCACTCCCCATCTACCTATCTCTCTTACGCTCCCCTTTCTCTCTACCGCTCCCCCATCCTGTCCCATCATCTCCCCTTCCTGACCATGTCCTTGCAGCAAAGAAACATGGGATCATTCCCCTGTAATCAGTTCCTCGAGTCCATATTTTTTTTTCCCCTCCCATTTTTTCTTCACCACTGAGATCTCCATTAACCCACATGTGGGGGATTATGTGCCCATCAGAAATGAGATAAAGGCCTGATCAGCATGCCCCCAGTGATACAGGAACACTGATCTGGTTTCTAAACACACCACAAGCCCCCATTGCTTAAGCAAGGGGGTACACATCAGGCATTGGTGAACTTAGAGTGAAACCATGTTTATTTCAGTGTGGGGCACTGGGACATACATAAATGGTGATGGTATGATGGGATCATGGTAATATTCCCTATCTGCTAGTACTATCATCATTTAATTGTGAATGAATGAATGAATATATTGAATAAAGCAGTTAGGACACTCATCCACTGAAGATGGAGACAGGTTTTCCTGGCATTTTAGATATAAATATTTGTAGATTGTTCCTGCAGTAGGTGGTGTGTGGAATGCATAGTGTTGGCTAGAAACGCAGTGTTGCACCTGTCAATGTCAGTCTTGCACCAAGGAGACAACCAACCCAAAAATCGTTATTGCACCCTTTTCCTTTACTCAAGATCCCGTTTTGTGAAAATTTCCATCGTCATTAGAATGATAGGCTAAACAATGTGTGAGAAATGCCCCAGTGCAACATTTCAGCATATATTGCTATTATGACACTCTTTAATATAATCCTCTTAGTCCTCATTGTCATTTAAATCAATTCACACCAATGTTTACCATTTACATATGGACGGGTTGAAAGCTTGAAATTTTTGAAATGTCAATTCATCCAAGACGATGTGCAAATTTTGGACATGTGGGGTCACTCACGGTTGGACTTTATCACTCAGTTTAGATTACACAAATTTGCTAATTGCTCATGGACAGAATCTTCAGCCTGCACAATGCCTATGTTGCTGCCTATTTAGATGATTTACACTAATGTTTTATTGCAATAAATGGCCATCAGGAGAGGGTGGGATAAAGTACGCTATCTGGGCAGTGATTGCAGCCTGCTCAAGTGTGAAGACCAAAAAGGGGATGAGGTGATATGTGAGGATGGTTGGCAATTATGTCAGGTTTGTACCTAATTTAATCACCAACCACTGACCTCACTAAAAAAGGGAGCCTCAGATTCGTGCCATGAAAACAGGCTTTCACCAATATAAAAGCATTTTTGTGTAGGGGCCAATTTCTGCATTTGCCTGACTATACGTTTCCTTTTGTTTTACAGACTGAAGCATCAGCCAGAGGGCTGACATTTTGCTATGTTACAGCCTTATTCCAAAATGTATTAAATTCATTATTGTCCTTAAAATCCTACACACAATACCACATAATAACAAGAAGAAAGTACTTTGTTGGAAATCTTTGCAAATTTATTAAAAATAAACGAAAAAAATCACAAATACATAAATATTCACAGCCTTTGCCATGCCATACATTAAGCTCGGGTGCATCCTGTTTCCACTGTTCATCCTTGAGCTGTAATTCTACAACACGACTGGAGTCCACCTGTGGTAAATTCAGTTGATTGGACATGATTTGGAAAGGTCCCACAGTTAACTTAAAGAGCTGTCTATATATGGTCCCACACTCTGAAAGAGCTCCAGCGTTTCTGTGTGGAGACAGAACTCCACCAATCAGGCCTGTATCTGGCCAGATGGAAGCAACTCCTCAGTAAAAGGCACAGAGAAACTCTGGAGCTCTTTTAGACTAACCATCGGGTTCTTGGCTCTCTAATGAATTAATCTTTCATAAATTCTGTCCAGCGGTCGATTTAAGACGTATCCACAGTTTGATGCATGCACAGTACGCTGCCTTGTTTGGAGTAAGCCATGCTGTGTCGCACGTTCGTTTGTGTTTTGTGAGGATTTGGGCGCTTTGTAGGTGCATTACATTGTGTCTTTCGCACAATTTACGGTAAACTATTGCAATCAGTGACATGTATAGCCATGACCACCTCAAGGGAAAAAAACGCACTGGATGCTGTGACATAATCTGGCACATAACTGCTTATAATGTTCCTTTTCCTCAATGTTTTGATTTCATTTATACTGCAGATTTAACTTCAGGCAAATACTGTGCAGACTGCAGTTTCACAAAATTCTGAACAGACATACAAACATACAGACATGAAAGGGGATGTGGTTGGATCGGGACAGTTCCAGAGATCAGAATGGATCAGCATAAGTAAGAAATAGCCGGAAGGAAACAAAGACATGAGGGTGTCCTGGGATATAAAGCAGCCAGTTACTCCACCAACAACCCTGAGTGAACATGTGAACAGTTCTGTAGTCTTCATTATAAGAAATAACACCAAATAGCCTGCACCATTTGATCAAATTAGGCATGTGGATCATATGATCATATGGCATGTGGATCACAAGGTTTGCACATTTATGAGGTTTATTGAAATGGTATCCTTAATGTTTAGTGGTATAAAGGTTTAAATATAACATAATAGAGGCAAAGAAGATTAAGTTAGCTGTTAGCAGTTAACCAATAACCAATCCATCATTAGCTCTTAAGAACCAGATAACCCAAAGAAGTAGCTCCCTTTTTAAATGTATAATTTAACAGGTGAAATTGGGGATATTATGGTGAAATAATATACTTCTATCCTCTCACAATGGATCTATTTTTACTAAAGGTCTATAGAAATTAAAGTTAGAAACAATCTGTTGGACAGAATTTTCCCATTACTCTGAGTGTCCCGTATGACTAATAAACTGTATTTAAGGTAATCTGTCTTTAATTTCAAAACAGGATTTGCCAAAATTCAACAAACATGCTTAACAAACCCTAACTTTAAATTATTTACACCTACAGCTTTAGCATCAACACCTGAGCTTTAGTATTTTCACAAACCTGCTCAGAACGCATATACAAGTTTTGGAAGTGTTGTCAGAGCATTTCCACCATAAAGAAAATAAACAACTCGTGCTCATTCAATCAAAAAAAAAAAAAAATATATATATATATATATATATATATATATATATATATATATATATATATATATATATATAACTGGTGACTTCCGGGCAGAGCCGAACCATGAGCCAGAAGAGGGTCTTAACAGCTTTTTTCCTCAGGGATATTATATGAAAAAAATAAAAGACAAACCTGAGGAACAAGATTTAAAAAAGAAAGAAAGAAAGAAAAAAAGCAAGGTAAGGAAATTTTTAAGAAAAAGAACAAAGGGGTGGGGATGGGATGTTTTTTTTTTTATGTTTTTTTTTTTTTTTTGCATGTACTGCACACACACGATAGAGACCTATGGAACTATCCAAGATGGCCAAAAAAGTGAAAATTTGTTCCCTTATATTTCTAGCATTATTTTTTATAATAATACCTAGTATACAAGTTGATGATTTTGATGAGAAACTTCTCTTTTCCAGAGGAGAAAATTTCTTATTGATTATCTGTTATTGTTATCTAAATTGCTATCAAATTGTCTGGTTTTAAATGTAAAGTCTGAATTTGTTCCCGATATTTTCACTTTAATTTGTGGATTAGATTTGTAATTAATTTTGCCGCAGTATTAAATGTAAATCCAGAATTATTTTATTATTTTCTATTAGGATGGATAGATGAATTGACCTGGCAACCTTTATATGGTTCAGGTCACTTTCTTTTTATGCAGATCTTTTAACGAGTGGTCTGTTTTAAAGTGCATATGTGATCATTATACCAAGGTGCTGTTTTTTTTTATATTTTAATATTTTTATGAGAAGTTACATTAGCTAGGGTATAGCAGTAATTTGACCCTAAGCAGTCCATCACCTGATCTAGTTCTGTGGGGTCAGATGGTGATGAAAGATTATTGGTAAAGCTCTGTGCAGTAGCTGACATGAATGTAGGTTTGATGCGGTAGCATGGCAAAGTACTAATATTATTACTAAGGCACATTATAAATGAGATCAAATAATGATATGTGATAACCACAGCTTGTGAATATATTTTCTGCCTTTAATCTAAATGTTAATATTAGATCAAGCGTGTGACCACTGATTAACCCCCAACTGAATCTAGAATGGACATAAATGCTGTTCTCACAGGGTCTTCCAGATTCGGAAAATGAATATTAAAGTTTCCAGTAATTAATACTTTGTATGAGGAAAGAATCAGGATTGAGATGAAATCCACACATTTACAACGAAAAAAATCAGAAGAGGGTCCTGGGTGTGTGTAAATTCTAATTAGCAGAAACTACTGAGTAAAGTTTGTTGTGGTTAGATATGATATATTGGTATAAAGAACCTTAAATGCATTAAACTTGTGCCCAGACTTTTGTGTCACATTATACACTGCTCCCTGACCTGGGTCTCTGCATAGTCTTCCATAATTCTGGAACAAATATCGTAATAATGGAACAAATTTCTGACAAGCAGTGGCATTGGCATTGTCAGGTGTACCCTGTTCTCTCATTACTCCATGACTAAAGTAGAAAAAAGGACTGGAGGTGTTTCACGTGTAAAAAAAAAAATATCTTTGTTCTGAAACATACAGTACAGGCCTGACAGTATTTCCTATAATACTTTACAACCTAAAATGTAAACAGTGCTTATGTATACAGTGTATTATTATTTTTGAGTTCAGTTCATTTTTTCCTGGTAACAAAATAATTTTCGATTTATTCGTCTGTGTCTCTGTGTGTGTGTGTGCATGTGCTATGCTTTTAAACCTGATACAGATCTTTTTCAGGACTATCAATCAAACCTAAGCAGGAGGTTTAAACAGATTTCATTTCCCACTCTTTCGCGAGCTGCCAGTTTATTGTGCATGCATGGGCTTCTGATTGTGCATGGCTGAATAATAGCTTCGCTTGACTTTTCATTTTGATCTTCGTGTTGATTCAGTCATATCTGAAGGCTCTGTTTGATATCACTCATAGACGTACGTGTTATGTTGACTCAGCTTGTCATGACTTGTGAACAGCCCGGATCCTGCCTGTGTGATCTGCCGTGTGTGCTGGTTTGATTAATCCTTTTTTAAGCCTTTACATTTACTGTTTATGCATCAGCAGACTCAGTTTACAGAGTTTTCCTTACACTGTAGCATGTGTAGCATTACATCTGTAAGTCACTCTGGACAAGGGTGTCTGCCAGAGCCTGTAACTAAGATGTAAATTTACATACAACAACACAATCAACCACCTCACTATCATGACTCCTTTACGGCCATAATGAGAAGGCTTAGTAGCTAAATAGTACCTGGTCAAGTGGGAGTACAAGGCTGAAGCCAGTAGTATTTTTAAGAGGGTCCTAATTTTAGACATTAGATCAACATACACCAATCAGCCATCACATTATGACCACTAACAGGTGAGACAGGTTGAGAATAACATTAATCACCACCTATACACCAGTAAACTGGTTATAGGAGCTTGGGCATGCAATGCTCACCCATGCCTGTAGGAACCAAAGGCTAGTGCATCCGGACCGACTCACAAATTGTAGAAAAAGTCATTGCTGGCCACAATCTGGCAGAAAGGTTTCAGAACACCCAGTGCTTCAGAGCCTGCCATGTATGGGCTCAGCAGGTGTTCAAGGTGTTCACGGTTGTTGATCTGGTCTCATAATTCCCCAGATTTCAATCTGATGAGTACCCATGGGATGTTCTGGACAAATAAGTCCGATCCATGCTGTAGTGATACTAGGGGTTGGACATAATGATTTGGATTGCAATGTTATTGCTGAGCCATCCTAAGTGAGTGGGTGTGTGAGTAATCAGCCTAATCTGCATGTCTTTGGACTATGGGAGAAAACAGGAGTCCCCGGAGGAAACCCACCGAGCACAGAGAGAACATGCAAACTCCATACACACAGAGGCGGGAATCGAACCTGGCCGAGAATCAAACCCGGACCCTGGAGATGCAAGGCGACAGTGCTAAACCACTGTGCAAAATTTAATTGCATTCTGTTGATACTGTTGTCCACATAGTACATTGTTGTGGTCTTATGTGCACTTTGACATACCATAACTTGTACATTGTTGTTGTTGTTTCTTTTTCTTTTTTTTAATCATCAGGTCTTCTTTATTTTAGAATTATTGTTGTTCGAGCATCCGCACCCATATATAGTCATATATGTTAAAAACATATTACCAATTTCAAAATATAGAGCCGTATGTATGCCCCCTAAATGTCACAAGTATACGTTACCCATGATGTAACTACAGGTAAACAACAAACTATATATTGCCAAATAGTGTTTAACCTGGTGGTTCCAAGGTAATTTATACTGGACATATTTCGTCAAATACCACATGGCACATAGACAATGAATCACTGGCATAAGCCTAGTTTAAACACAGCCATTGGCATAAGCCTAGTATAAACAGAACATTGACTGCTATCTTCAATGCTAAGCTTTCACACATATGCTGTAAATAAAGAAGTCAGTACCACTTTAAGCACAATAAATGTCTGACATCACCAGTTCAACTCAGCATATGTATAAAGGACTACTATAATAAAAAATACAAATAAAAAACAGCCAGTTGATTGTCTTATGCTATTATTGAAAGCTACAGTTAAATGCAAGCAGTGGTTCTAATATTTTAAGCATGTTTGATTTTTATGTATAAACCCTTCTACAAATAGTTGCATGTTCAGTGACGAGAAACAGCTAAAGAGAGACAAAGCAAATAAAATTCATCTAAAGTCATGCACAGTGGAGCACTGAATTCAGATGCTCCATGTATTTGTGTGGGAGGAAAAGGCGGAAAGGAACAACGATATTACATCTATAAAAAATTAGTACATGTTATGCTCAAATAAATGTTAGGTACAGGGGGGAAAAAAATCATGGCACGAGAAAAATAGCAACCTTAACCTTTTAAGTTCTCTTTGCAGAACAGCAATCAGTGTCCATTTCTACCAAACCTATATTTTTTCAGAAATTCGCTCTTATTTGTCCTTTTTTAATTTTGTTTCGGAAAAAGAAAAAGAAAAAACAGTGACAAAGCCACAAAGTCACATCACTGTGTGCTTTGCAGTTATTTTTGTTAAAGTGAGTTTAAAGAAACGTTATGCAAATGCATCGCCTGCAAAAAGGGTGTGTTTCATTTTGTCAATTTTCACATAAGCCTGTTAAAGGTTGCACCTTAACCATTAAAAGAAAGCATTTTACTATGCAAAATGTGTTTCTAATTTCTTTCTACTCCATGCAGGTGTTTTTTTTTTTTTTTTCATGAAGCCAACAAGAAGTGAACAATATGAGGAGAGGAAAGTGATAATGGTAGTGGTACTGGCAAGAATTCAAAACTACTTTCACTCCTGCTGAAGCTATAGTGACATTCAAATCATGTTTATTTAATTTTTCATATATTTTTTAGATGATCCCAGGCAGCTAACTGAGGTTAAAAGCTCTGACCATGATAGCCACATCTACCAACAGGCAGAACAAAGTAAACACAATTAGCACATAAATCAGATGTTAGTTTTGGAAAAAACTATGATTGGCTTGGGTCTACATCTTAATCTGCATTTCTAATCTGTCATGCTGTTTTGGGGAAGACTCATGAGGTTTTCATGTTAAATTATTAACCTTAAAACCCAATCGGCATAGATCTGTGCCAGCAACACAGCATAGGTCAATTTAAAAAAAAGTGTGCTTATATGGAAGCCGTGCCAGTATGTGTCAATTGAGAGGCTTCACACATTAAACTGTTTATTTGGGTTTTAGGATATGTCAGGTAGAACAAAAGTTATCATTATCACTACCAGAATACTGTATGTGAATGTCATTGCAAATATGTAGAACCTTTAAAAAGCATAATATTTTTTTTAAAAAATGGTAAAAATTTGGTCATAAAAACCAAATACAAGCACAAAAACAATATTTATTTGCATATGTTCAATTCAATTCAATTTTATTTGTATAGCATTTGTATAGCACAATGGTCATTGTTAACAATCATTACTATATGACCCATTTTTTATATTTTATGCTCAGTCATGTTCGTTTAGTTGGTACAATTCATTATATTGCCTACAACGTGCTGAAAAAAAAGAATATGTCACTCTGTACTGTACAATCATGAGCTCTATATATGTTTTTTAAACTGCAAAACAAATTCAGTGAAACCTTGGATTGCGAGTGACTTGGTCTGAGAACTTTCAAATAAATTTTAACTTGATAATCAAGTGAGGTCTTAAAATAGGAGTAGTAAGCATACGTTTGCCTGCCGAGTGTCACGTGATCACAACTGAGCCAATGGTTCTTCTCTCTCTCGCGCTGTGGGATTGTGGATAATCGCCTCCCATGCTCAGCCTGTCAGAATTTCAGTGCGCGTGTCACTCATATAATTAACATCCATGCACGGATATAACATTGTGACCATGTGTATGCGCACGCACATGAAGCATTTTTTTTTTTTTGTGTCCAAGTGTAGTGACTATTCTTTAGTAACCGTACTGCAACAATGGCCCCAGTAAAGAAAAAGGTTAAAAGGGCTGTAGCAGTGCCAGAGATCAATCTGTTTAACGACAATGCATTGTCTCAAAAGGAGGCAAAAGCAAGTGTAATTAGAGAGGTTCCTTGTTAAATATTGCAGTGAGCTGACAGAGACTCTCTGTCAAAGAGCAGTGATTCCGTTCTGCAGTGTGTGTGGGGGTGGGGGGGTGTCCTAGGCTTGTTCCTCCTCCTCTTCTCTCTCGCCTAACACCAGACACATTTTTTTCAAAGGTAGAGTGCAGGTTAATTAGTTTTATTTGTACTTTATGTTTTGTATTAATTCATTTTATATGAATATTTTTGGGTTGTGGAACAAATCATCAGAGTTTCCATTATTTCTTATAGGGGAAATCTGCTTTAATATATGAGTGCTTTGGATTACAAATATGCTTCCAGGAACGAAATTCCAGAACTACATAAAGTTTTACAAATATAGCCAAATATAGTTTTACAAATATAGTTTATAAATATAGTATATAGAGTATATAAATTATAGTATATAACGTTTTACAAATATAAACACCTTCACTGAATGATTTATATATTAATATTTATAATAAAAATTTAACTTTATTACAAATAAATTCAGAAAAGGTCTCCTATGTATGAGACCTTGGAATAGATTTTTCCTATTAAACATTATTGCAACTTTACTAGTAGTGTCACCTGTGACATGAGCACAGTACACAAGTACTGACGTCTTACAAAATGATGGAAATAGAGCACCAAACAACTATTTAGCACCCAAATCACTGAGCACGTCACAAATATTAAAATTATATATTGAATGTTCAAAGAAAATTTAGGATAAATGATAACCATGGCATTTGCCATTTGGTCTTTGTTATTATCACAGGAGAAAGTTTAGATTCCGCTAGATGTTCAGCACTCATGCAACGTGTTTAAATCGGGCCCTTAATGCAGTACAACTAATCACCATAGGAAAAGTAAAAACACCTAACAATCAACCAAAGATGCTTTTT